>PVKB01002701.1:113799-221261 GCA_004027205.1 Ctenodactylus gundi | reverse complement strand
CAAAAGATAAAGTACAAAAAGCACAATAGATACATGGAAAAATTTAACCTCACTCATAAAGGTAAATTAAAACAAGATGTAGATTGTGATCTATCACGTTTAAAAATGTAGCCAGAGCAGGAATAATGGCACAGCAGTTAAAGCACTTGCCCAGCAAGCGGAAGGCCCCAAGTTTGATTCCCTAGCACCACGTAAAGCCCGATGTGGTGGCGCATGCCAGTAATTCCACCACTCAAGAGACTGAGGTAGGATTGCGTGAGTCAGGCTGCATAGTGAGTTCAGGGCCAGCCAGCCTGGGCTACAGAGTCTCCGTCTCCTAAAAAAAAAAAAAAAAAAAAAAAAAAAAAAAAAAAAAAAAAAAAAAAAAAAAAAAAAAGTAGCCAGGGCTGCAATCTCTGCACTCTGGGAGGCTAAGGCAGGAGGATGCTAAATTTAAGTCCTACCTAGGAAACTTAGCAAATCAGCAAGACTGTCTACCTAAACCATAAAAAAGGGTTGGGGATTTAGCTCAGTGTCAAGGCTCTCGGCTCAACCCCTCTAGTACTACCACCACCAGCAAAAAAAATAATAAAATAAAAAAATAAAAATAAAAGGTAAAGATCTGGGTAACTGTACAGTCTCTTCTTTGCTGGGAAGGATGGATGGAGGCTATCTGGCAACATGTGAAGGGCCTCCCATGCCAGGAGCAGTCTCCAGGAAGCAGCATCTGTGAAGACCATATAATCCCCTCAATCTGCCTTCACAGGAGCAGAACAACATCTTCTGGTGTTCACTCCTCACCCCACAGTACAGCCCTATACTACTGCCACCAACAGGTGACAGAAACACCAGGGTGGTGCAGGCTAGGGCATGTTCCTCAGCCATAAAGGGGGTGAGGCTGGATTGCGTGTCAAGTGGGTGCGCCTCACAACAAGGTAAGTGAGGGCTGGAGGCGGAGCACAGCGGTTGGAGCACTCGCCTAGCAAGAGCGAAGACCTGGGTTTGACTCCACAGCACATCATCTGGGCATGGGGCATGCCCGATATAATCCCAGCACCTGGAGGCTGAGGCAAGAGGATGGCTGGGAGTTTGAGGCCAGCCTACACTGTGAGACCCAGTCTCAAAAAAAAAAAAAAAAAAAAAAAAAAAAAAAAAAACCCATGGGAATTGACAGGAGCAACACCAAAGGCCACACATAGTGTGTAAACCCATGGTATGTCCAGGACAGGCACATCTAAAGCAGAAGGCCAACTAGCGGTTGCCGGGGCTGGGGAGGGAGAGTGGGAGCTACTGGGCACCCACCTAGGGTTCCTCTGGGTAATAAAAACTCCTAGATAGGTGGGGGTACAACACTGTGCCAGTGCCACTGAACCGTGTGCGCTTTAAATTGGCTAGCTGAGCCAGGCCAGTGGAGCAGGCCTGTAATCCCAGCGCTCAGAGGCAGGAGGTTCGTAAGTTCAAACCCCGCTTAGACTATTTAGCACGAGCCTGTCTCAAAACAGATAGATAAATAAATAAATGAGCTGAAGATGTTGCTCAATATCAAGGCCCTGAGTTCAATTCCCAGTACCAAAGAACAACAGTAATACATTGGTTACTTGTATGATATATGAAAAAAGAAAAAAATTGTATTACATGAGTTTCATTTCAATATGAAGAAATGAAGGGCTGGAGGAATTGCACAGTGGTCAGAATGCTCACCGAGCCAGCACAAGGCCCTGAGTTCAATTCCCCAGCACCACATAAACTGGGCATGGTGGCACACGCCTGTAATCCCAGCACTTGGGAAGCTGAGGCAGGAGGACTGCTGTGAGTTTGGGGCCAGCCTGGGCTACACAGGGAGTTCAGGAACAGCCCAGACTGCAAAGTGACACTGTCTCAAAATAAATAAATAAAATAAAAAAGAAGAATCTGGGCCTGATGGTGCAGGCCTGTAATCCCAGCACTCCCTGGGGGCTGGAGGCTGAGGCAGGAAGATCACAAATTCAAACTCTGCTTGGGTAGTTTAGCAACTTAGAGAGACCCTGTCTAAAATCAGAAGTGGGCTGGAGGTGTAACTCTGTACAAAAGGATATGGGCTCAATTACAGTACCACCAAAAAAAAAAAAAAATGAACAAAGAAAAGAGCCTGAAATCAGACCATGCCATTCCCCTGCCTGAAACTCTCCTGTTGCTGTTCCTTCCCATCTTTCTTAATAAACCCAAGTGTGAGATTCTCAGCAGAGCCGGCTCCATTCTGGATTCAATGACCTGCGTCATGTGCTTTATCACACTGTGCTCAGCCTTGGTCCTCTGTCTACTGAGTTTCCCAGCCAGAAGAACCAGCAGACCCTGATACTGCATCCCACAGACGCACAGACCATTCTGTTCCCGGCTGTGCCCTTGACACCCAGCAGATGACTGCGGGGCTAACGGGGAGAACAGGCCTCCAGGCCTAACCCCAGAACTGTGTGCCATGGCCATCTGCCACTTACAGAATGAATGCCTCTCTCTGGGGCCATCACATGACACGAGCTTGATGTCCTGTTAGAGAACAGAGTGTCCCATGAGGGGACCACTCCTGGCATCTAAGCCAGCAGAGGCCAGTAGGATCAGAGGCCAGTAGGATCGTGTCCAGGAGTGGCCTTGGATAGCTCCTCCTCTCCCGGATTCTTGCATTTTCTTTCTCTTTTGTTCATTAAGGTAGAATTTCAATACCATAAACTAATCTTTTACAAATGGGATGTTGCACTTGGCATATTCACAAAATGGTACAGTTGTCTAATTCCAGAATATTTTCATTGACCCCACTAGCAGCCACTCCCCAATTCTATCCTACTTCCATCTCAAAGGATTTACCTAATATAAGTTCCACTTTGTGCCTGGCATGTTCCACTCAGTATATGTTCTCAAGGTCCAGCCACACTTGCACATATCAGTGCCACATTCCTTCTCATGGCTGAACAATATTCCATGTCTATATGTCAACTGAAGAACATGTGGGTTGTTTCTACCTTTTTTCCAGCATTAGGGATTGATTAAGAGAGAGTCTCACTAAGCTGCTAAGTTGCCCAGGCTGGGCTTGAACTTGCAGTCCTCCTGATGCAGCCTCCCAGAGTGCTGAGATTACAGGCCTGCGCCACCATGGCTGGCTTGTTTCTACTTTTTAGCTATGAGGAATAATGCTGCTATGAACATTCATGTGCAAGTTTCTGTGTGGCCTATGTTTTTATTTCTCTTGGGCATATTCCAAGGAGATCTGGCAGATAATATGGCAACTGTGTTAAACCATCTGAGGAACTTCCAGACCTTCTCCGAAGTGGCTGCATCCTTTGCCTTCCCAGGAACAGTATACAGGTGCTCTCGTTTCACATTCTCACCAGCACGTGTTGTTAGACCACTTTGAGTTCAACCACTCCTAGTGTGTATGAAGTGATCTTGACTTGAGTTTCTCTAATGACTGGTAACATTGAATATCTTTCCATGTGCGTATTGGCTTCCTGTTTTGGTTTTTGGGGTTTTTTTTTGCGGGGGGCAGTGCAGGGGAATCAACCCCAGGACTGTAAGCCTGCTGGGCAGGCACCTTCCCACTAGCTATACCCTGGGCCTGCTTACTGGTCATTTAGACGTCTTCCTTGGAGAAATACCTATTTAGACCCAGCAACCTTTTAATTGGGATGTCTTGTCAGTATTGATTTCTAAGAGTTCTCTGCATATGTCCTCTTTATTTTCTGGTCTTCCTGCTCTTATCAGTAAAAGAAACGAAAATCACTGCCAACTTTTAATTGGAGAGGGAAAAATGAGTCTGTTCACTAGCAGGAACCTCAAAGCCCAAAAGGAAAACACGGCCCAAGACAGCACCCATGGTCTTGCTGTTATGAGGCACTCACTGCCACCGAGGGCTAGAGACACAGAGGGCCACCACAGAGCTCTGCACAAAAGCCCTCCAGCAGCCTGTCACCAGCTACGACCCAGCCCTGCCTGGCAGGAGCCAGGGAAGCCCCAGGCTGGAGAGGTTCCCCTGAAGCGGCCAGGCCTCACAGGGCCTGCACCCTAGTGACAATACCCAGACCAAAAAAAGGTTCAGTGTGTGAGGCTGGCTTGTGTGGGACAAACCACCAGCAAGGAAAGACAAAAGACAGGAAGCACCTGACAGCTATGGGCTCACCCTGTAGGTAGAAGGCGCCAAAGACCACGAGTACCAGGATGCACAAAGGTGAAGTGCTAGGGGGCCGCCGTAGCAGGGCTAAGAGGGACAGCCTGGGAGCCGCTGGCAGCCGGTGGGGACAGCCTCACTCTGTGCCCTATTCTGATGTGGCTCTGAGACTCAAAGAGGTTAAGCAACCAGCTGCAGGTCACACCATCTGTGACAGGGCTACCGCTTGGCCCCACACATGCCTGGTTCCCCTAGACCAGGCTGTTGGGGCCCTCAGGGCCCGAGAGCCTCAGCATTGCTGACCTTGGCCAAGTTCCTTTAAGTTACGTGTTGTTTTTCTTGTTTACCGTTTGAAATTCCAGGTGTTGCTTGTTTACTAAATTTAAGACATGTGTTGTTTTGCTTGTTTTCCATTTGAAATTTGGATCAGGTGTAGAAACACGTGACTATTAACTAGTGAGAAGGCAACGAAGGTATAAAAGGAAGGATGTAGATAATAAAGCGTCTTTTGCAGCGTCCCTTGCAAGAGTCCAGTATTTTTCAATCTGCACTCCCCCTCTCCAGTTCCCGCTGACTGACTGAGCGGGCTCGGTCACCAGGCCACCCCAAAATTATCACCAGTACCAGGTGAGAACTCAGATAGTACTTCAAGAAAGAGAGGGCCCACGGGCTAGAGGAATAGCACAGCAGTTAAAGCACTTGCCTAGCAAGCGCATGGCCCTGAGTTCGATTCCCCAATACCACATCAATCAGTGTGGTGGTACATGCCTCTAATCCCAGAACTCAGGAGGCTAAGTCAGGAGGATTGCATGAGTCCAAGGCTAGCCTGGACTACATAGGGGGTTCAGGACAAGCCTGGGCTACAGAGTAAGACCCTATATTAGAAAAAAAGAATAAAGAGAGGGCCCAAGGTGACAGTGCAGGTGCGGCAGGGCTGCTGAGCCTGAGCAGGCTATGCTCAAGCGTCCAAGGAAATCACAAGGCTTAAGCTGAGCTCCACAGAGGAAGCAGGCTGCCCTGCAGAGGGAGGAAGGCCTCAGTGCCCACCGGCCCTTGGTCTTCACCATTACCTTCCTCCCTGCCTATTTTCTGTACTCTCCCGCTAGGGCACTTTGGGCTGCCCTCAGGGCAAGGCTGGAACAGCAGAGGTGAGCTGCTCAGCCCGGCCCCCAGCCCTCTTCTGCTCATTCCCCTGGCCACTCAGAGCCCTGGCCCATCTCCCAGCCCTCACAGCCACCAGTAAGCCAGGGCTGTGCTCTCAGAAATGAACATTCATTCCTTTTAAATCCTGCCTGCCACATGTAAACTGGATAGCCTGACAGCCAGCAAACAGGGCACAGACTCCCAGGAGGCCAACCACAGGGCCAGTGTCAGTGGGAAAGCCCCAGGGTAGGGCGAGGGTGGTCACTAACCCAGGACTCCTGCTGCCCCTGGCATCCTTTCTGAGCTACGTCCACTGCCACCTCCACCAGGAGCCTGCCCAGGTCACCCGCCAAGGTGGGACCCAGCCCACCCCACCACTGCCCCTTGCTGCCAGCCACTGCCCCCACCCACAGTACAGGGCCACACTAGCTGACCCGACTGTCACAAGATGCTTCTGAGCCTGGTTTGGCTCTCCCCTCCAGGCAAAGCCCACACCAGGCTGCACATGTGCCTCCCGAGCCAACATGAAAGCTATAGACTGATAAGCCTTCTCACGAGAGAACAAATAGGCCAGGCTCTGCCCACCCGAAGGACTGCTGGGAGGGAAGTCCAGATCTACCCACTGGCTCTGGGACATCAGCTCCATGCCACAGCTGGTAGCATCTATTCCCCCTGTAGGACGGGTCTGTGATACAGAAAGAAGATGACCTCAGGGGACAGGACCGGACCCCTTGTGGACCCCTTTCCTAGGACCCAGGCTGGGAAGACTTGCCTTCCCATCAGCCCCCTCAGTCCCTGCCCTCATTGTATCTAGCCATGGTAACGTCTGTCCAGAGAGGTCAGCAGTGACCAACTGACAGCACTGAAGGCTGGATTCTGTCAGTCAACTGCTCCATGCCCTCATGACCCAGTCACCAATTAAGGAGGTGACACTAAGTCAGGTCGCACCCAGGTGTCTAACCTCCCCCCTCTAGGGGTCAGGATGTCAGAGATCACCCTTTATGGGTAAAGTTGTGGGGCTGGAGCCTGCCTCTGAGCAGGATGCGGCCACTGCCCACTCCCTGCCCTTTCTCAGGTCTTTGAGGGCTGAGGGTACCAGGCTACCTGAAGGCCTCACAGGGCAGAGAGAACCGCAGCTTCCTCCACAGCCCTCTACTTCTGCCACCATACACTTGCCCTACAGACGCAGACAATGAGGCTGGAGAGGCCAGGGGCATGCTGAAGCCACAATGACAGATCAGACCTGTTCAGACAGGGTAGGTGAGGCCATCCTCCTGCCTGGAGTCCACAGGGGACCCCACTCCCTGCAGAGTGGCATCTTCTACAAAACCCCAGGGGACATGCCCCACCCCCCAGCTCCAAGTGACCTGGCATCTCATTCATCCTAGGGTCCCTTGATCCTGAGCAGCACCAGGGACTTGTCACAGATCAGTAATGGACTGACAGGACAGGGCCATGGACACAGGGTTCAGGGTCTCAGAGGCAGGGAGATGGGACCAGATCTGACAAGGCTAGACACACAGGCAGATGCCACACTGGGCTGAGGCAGCCGGACAAGTAGACAACAAAGTATCCAGTAGGGTTCCAAAAAGGGGACACAGGACAGGAGAAGCACTGTAGGGGATGAGTCCTCCTGTGGGCCCTGGGCTGGGTGTAGAAGGAAGCAGCGGTTGAACCTGGGCAACGGCAACAGAGAAGTGGCAGGAGCTGAGAGGGCCAGGCTGGCCTTCACCTGCTCCTGGAGCAAAGACATAGGCACCCAGGAGATTCATGGGTGAGCATAGGTGCAGCCAAGGAGACAATGTCACCAGTTTCCTGAGATGCCTCAGCAAGTGGCATCACCCACGGGACTCTTTGGAACACCTGCTTTTCGGACATTCCCCGTTGGGATCTGACACCCAGGGAGGGAAGCCCAAGCCTTCTAGTCAGCAGCGGCCCCGTCTCATCAGTGCACAGCACTGGCAGCCTCAGGACTCACTGCCCAACGGTCCTACCGAGCACTACAGCCCTAGCCAGCGTCCAACCAGAGCTGCATGAGAGGTCAGTGCCAGCTACCTGGAAGCCCTCAGCACCACAGGGACATCAATCACACCGTTGTGGGAGCTGGCACAGCCAGAGCTGATCTGCATGCAGCCCCAGGCAGACTCCACAGGGAGGAGACACGCGTGACAGCACAGTGGCTCCAGGACCCGCAGAGCTGTCTCACAGGACCCAAGGGGCTCGGCCTTCCCTGCAAGTCTGCCCAACCCACAACTCTGGGCCCCTTCCTTGCGGTCACTTGGGGTGGATGTGCCCAGCCTACCTGCAGAGAAGATGTGACCTGCCACAGCCAGGAACGCGTCTGTCACCACAGGCTCAGACTGCAGGGAAATGTGCAGCTGGCGGGCCACGTTGCGGTACACACTGGGCCTGATCTGCTCCAGCTCGTCCCCTGCGTGGACATACAAGTGGGTGAGAGGCAGCCCATGCCCTTGGCCAGCTCAGTTCATGCCCGTGGCCAGGCTAGCTCAGAGACCCCGCCTCACATGACCTCCATGCTGACTTCACCCTGCTCTGATTCCACTAACCTGTCTGAGTCCACCCCCACTTGACCGTACCTGAACTTGCTAGACACCTCCAACCTCAGGCTGTAGGGACAAAAGACTAGGGAGATCCTGTGGGCACCCCAGGCCTGCCTCTGTGACCCTACCCCCTAACAAGCCAGCACCGCAGGGCCAAGCTGTTGGGCCAGTGGGGCAGGAATCCTGTTGGGGTGCGTGGGCCGTGACTGCTTGGTGACTCATGGCAGGCAGGCAGGCAGCTGAGTTGCTCAGGCAGCAGGAGGGACTGGGCAGGTGGCCAAATCCCAACCTGGGGAGAGGCTGAGTATGCAGACCACACGCAGGTGGGCAGCCCCCTCCACCCCATGGCCTTGAAGGAGCTTCTGGCCCAGGCCCCAGCACCACCTGGTGAAGTCAGCAGCACCACTTGACCGGGAGAAGCTGAGTCTAGTTCAAAGCCTCCAGGGCCGCCAACACTCCAACTGGGGCTCATGGTGCCAACTGGGTGCGTTTGGATGTGTGTCTGCCCAGCTGGCTCAGCAAAGGAAGTGCCTCCCACAGGCCCTGCTGGCCTCATTTGCGGCTGGATCCTTAGCAGCAGTGTGCCAGCACTGGGAAGATGGTGCCGGGAATTCCACACAGCCCTGGGGTTGGGTGTCCCCAGTCCAGCCACTTCTCCAGCCAAAGCAAATAGGGAAATGCTGCCGAATGAACCGTCCCTGCTGATAAGGGCTCCGCGTCATCCCTGGGGCCAGCTGCGCTCCATCTAATTAATTAAAATCTGGAACCAGAGCAGAACCAAGAGAAAGGGGACGAGGGGAGGGGATGGAAATTCCCAGGGATGGCCCGGCTGTTCCGCAGAACATACAGTGGGGAACTAGCCCTGGGAGACCAACTGCAGGGATGCAACCCGGCTGCTTCCTGTCCGTGGTTGTCTGAGGGGCTGGGAGCATGGACCGAGAGGACAGCTCGGGCGGTAGAAGCAAATGGGACGTGAACAAGAACACCTCGGGGTCCAAACTGTTTTCCCGGTGAGTCCTCACTAGGCTAGGCAGCAAGGCCACGAGGGACCTGCCTGCAGAGACAGCCTCAACCCCAGCCTGAGCCAAAGTGTCCAGGGCTCGCAGGGTGGGGAAAGAGGACCGCGGGTTTAGAAGCCAGCCTGTTCAGACAGCAAGGCAGTGAAGGCAGGGCTTCCTCCCTGCCACCTCAGAGGTGGGGGGCCTCTCAGGAGGCCAAGAAATTGCTGTCTCTGGAGCACCCTCGGTGTGCTCCCTGGGGCCATATGCCCCCAGAAAGAATGTCTTGGAGAGGACAGTGGCTCATGCCGAGTCCTAGGGAGCAGGCAGAACTCTGGACCCCTGGCCAATTCCCCAAGCCCACTCACTCCCGTCTCTACCCACACCTAGAGACCTCATCCCTGCTTCCACTCCCAGGTGAGCTCCCGCCCTTCTGGGCGCAAGTGTTGGCCTTCAAGGACTGCGTCGCCAAGCACTCCTGGGCAGGCCGCGTCTACACAGCTCTTCCCAGCCCTGCTCCCTGGGACCAGCACAGCACAGACGCAGGGTCCGCACCAGAGAGAAAGGAGCACAGTGCCAGCCTCATAAGAGGCTGGTGTCCCCTCTCACCACAGCGAGCCAGCTCTTCCCCACACCCTCTTTGGTTTCCTTGTGGCTGTCACCTCCCCTTTCCTGCCTATGCATCCCTCCTCTGGGCCCCAAATTTGAAGAAGGAGCAGAGAGTGACCCCAGAACCAAGTGCCCCATACATCTTCCCAGGGGCCCCAGGGAGGTCTCCAAACCCAGGGGAAAGAGCAGCCCGTGGGATTTCTGCCAACAACGGGAAGATCTGTTTTCCAAAACAAACATCAGCCACGTGGTCCCACAAAGGATTTTTGAACCCAGCTGAGTACAAGGGTCACTCTGAAGTTTAGCCACTAAAACATTACTCTTTCCAGAGCTTTCTACCTTTCATGGTCAGAATGTCTGAAACCTGGGCAAAGCATGCAGATGGACTGGGGGCGGGGGCTGCGTGGGAGTGCCCGCGAGACAGCGTGGGGAGGGGGAAGAGACCGCCCAGGTAGGCCTGCCTGCCTTTTAACTGGCCATTCGGGGCGGGCACGGGGCACCAAGGCAAGTCCCCTCTCTGCACCAGAGGAGGTCCAGTAATGAGGAGGAGGTGGGGAAGGAAGGGCATGATGTCGTCCGGTGGACAGGTCAGCAAGGGGACGTCTGCGCCTATACTCACCCAAGCGCAGCAGCACCGCGCACACCTCCGCCAGGCGGCCGCCCGGGACTGGTGCGGGGCGCTCCGGCGCGTTCCAGGCGAGGCCCGCGCGCAGAAGCCGCGCGTGCACGTACTCCCGGCCTAACGCCTTGGCCTGGGCCACCAGCTCCTTGTCGGTGGGCGAGCGGTCAAAGGCGTCCATGATTTCCGCGGCGAAGACTGAGGAGCGCCGCAGCACCTCCATGACGGGCATGCGGGCTGGAGGGGCCGCACCTGCGGACGAGCCGCGCTCAGCCGGGCCCTGCCACCCAGCCGCCCGGCCCGCCGCGAGCAGGGGGCGGCGGCCACGCGCGGGCACCGCCGTCCCCACCGCGTGCGCCCGGCCGAGCCCCCGCGCGCAACCGGGGCGCACCGAGACGCAGCGGGGCGCGGCCAGCTACAGGGAACCCTCAATCTATGAAAACACTGGATCTCATCCTTCCAGGTTTCGAATAAAACCACATCGCTCCTCGCGGCTGCCAGGGACTGGAGGCACGGGCGGGTGGGTGGATGGGGAATGGCGACTTGCCCTGGGGCTACAGGGCTGGCACTCGAAGACCAGCTTCGAGCGGCGAGGGCGCAGGCTCAGGACACGGTTCGGTCCGCTCCGACCGCGGAGATCCCCCGCCCGGTCCCCACCCGGTCCCCGCCCGGTCCCCGGGGCAACTTGCAAACAGGGCGGCATCCGGGCTCCGAGGCCACCCACCTCCGCGCCAGGCGGCCTCGGTGTGTGTCCGGCCGCCGCGCCGTTCCCATGGAGAGGGACCCAGGGGACCGACGCGGCGCCCGCCGCGCTCACCTCTCCCGCGGCATGTCTCGGCGCGGGGCTCAGGGCGTGCTCGGCGCCAGCTCCGAGGATCCCGACGCTTCCATTCAAACCGCGAGGCCGCGCGACCCGCCGGCGCCCGCCCCGTCCACGCCCAGCCGGGAGCGCGGGTCCGAGGCGCTTCCGGCCCACGGAGGGGCTTGGGGCTCGGGGACGGCGCGACTCCCAGCCGGGAGAGGCGAGGCTTGGGGCTTCGCCTTCTAAGGAAAAGGCAACCCCCGGGGGCGGAGCCGCGGAGCCGCGTCCAGGAGCTCCCACGCCTCCTGGCTTAAGGAGGACCGCGCGAGTTCCCTGGAGTCCCGGCAAAGGGTAGGATCACCCGCTGGTTCCTACTTGGATCCATTTTAAAATTGGATTTCCTGTATTTTTCTTACTGACTTGTACAGGTTCTTAATGTGTCCTGGATTGGGGGATACTTTTATTTTAGTGGAGGTTTTACACGTATTTTCTCATTTTTTTTTTTTTAACAGGGTCTTGTTCTGTAGTCCACGCTGGTCCTGAACTCACTATGTAGCCCAGGCTGACCTAGAACTCCGGGCAATCCTCCTGCCTCAGCTTCGTGAGCGCTGGAATATTGAGGGATCAAACCCAGCAGGGGGAAAAAGGGAGCAGCTTCCTAGGCAAGTGCTCCCATCATTGGGTTATGTGCCCTCAGCTCCGCGTCTTCTCGCTCGGACTTTGCTTTTGCTTTTTATGAGCAGAAGTGAATGCTTTCTACAATGCAGTGTCTGTGTTAATGTAGGCTGCTGGTCTTGAACCCATGGACTCAAGTTATACTGCATCCTTAGCCTTCCAAATTGCTGGTACTACGCGCTGTACTGCCACCATCACTGCCAGCCAGATCAGAAGTTATTCTTAATGAAGTCTAGTTTATGAACCTTTTCTTTTATGACTAGTGGGTTTTTGTTTTTGCTTTTTTTGTTGTTGTTGTTGTTGATTGGGGAATTCTTTTTTTACTACTATTTTTATTTTGAGACAGGGTTTCACTCTGTAGCCCAGCTGCTTCTAAACTCTCACTATGTTGCTCAGGCTGACCCCAGCCTCACAGCAATCCTCCTACCTCACCCTCCCAAGTGCTGGGATTATAGGTGTGCACCACCACATACAGTTTATGTGGTGCTGGAGAATCGAACTCAGGGCCTTGCACTTGCTAGGCAAGTACTCTAACTGCTGTGCTATTCCTCCAGCCCCTGTGTTTTCTTTTAGATGCTTAATTGCTTTAGGGTTCACATTTAGGTTTATGAGAATCACTAATTGATTATTGTGAAAGGTGTGGTAGGGGTCAAAGCTTTTTTTTTTTCTGTATGGATTATCAAGTAACCCAGCATCATTTGTTGAAAAGTATCACATATATAAGGGTCTATTTCTTTATCTTTGAACCAACTTCACACAGTTTGAGCAACGAGATTAACCAATGAGACTTATTGTAATTCACATATATACAATAGTTCACCCAGCAGCTGTAGAATATGTGTTTTGTCCATGACTACATAGGATATTTAACAAAATGGACTCTATCCTAGGTTATAAGCAAGTGTCAGCAAACTTAAAATAATTGAAATCATACAGTTCACCCTCTCTGAATTAAATCAAAGATAAATTCCAGGAAAAACTACTAGAAAGTCTCCAAATACTTAGAAATGAAATACTATATTCATAAATAATCAAAGCCAAGCAATAAGTCACAATGGAAGTTGTAAAATATTTTCAATTGTAAAAATATAACATATCAAAATCTATGAGATGCAGCTAAACCAGTACCTAGAGGAAAATTTATAGCTTTAGAAGAAAAGTTGAAAATTAATGTTTTAAGCTCTAACTAAAAAATTCTGGAAAAAGAATAATAAACCCAAATATGAAAAGAAATAATAATAAGAGCAACAATTAATAAAACAAAGCAAAATAAACAAGCAAACAACAACAACAAAAACCACCAGAGAAGACTTCCTGCTTCCTGTATCACCTTGTTTTGCATTCTGAAGCCATGGAGGAGGACTTAAGCTTTTGGTGTTGATTCATGGTTATGATGTTAGCCTATTCTGATTTATGGCTCCATGTCAAATTTCCAAGAGTGCCTATCATAAATCAGTTATTACCACAGTGTTATGAACTTTATCTAGGAAATGACTGTCCCATTATCAGATTCCTCCCCTTACCTCCTTATGGCATCAGAAAATATGATTGTCTATGGGACATACTCACTGAAAGTACATTTGTCTATGAACCTTCATTTTCATACGTCAGAAGGTATGCCCCAGTACAATGCACTGCAAAATAATACTAGTGCATCTGAGGACACAACCAAAAGGCCTGTGGCAGAGAACGACTCAACATCATTTCAAGTGGAGAAATTGGAAATCCATCCAAGAATGTCTATTGGGAGCAATTTTTTCTTTCTTGGACTACCTAATTTTCATTCCGTGGACTACCTAATTTTCAGTCCGTGGTGTTAAGTGGAAGAATTAAGCTATAAATTTGATGATAATCTTATGAACCTTGATATTCTGACCACTTGAGGATTACACCGTGTATTGAAAGAAATTATAAGAAAAAGGGATATTTTTTGGAGGGCTTACAACAAGTCTGAGGAAACAGTCCAAGATGGCAGCCTGGGGCTAGAGGAATAGCTCAGTGGTTAAAGCACTAAGTACCTGAGTTCAATTCCCTAGTACCACATAAGCTGGGCATGGTGGTGCATGCCTGTAATCCCAGCACTGGAGAGCCTGAGGCAGGTGGATTGTCCTGATTCCAAGGCCAGTCCGGGCTCCACAGTGAGTTCAGGACCAGCCTGGCCTACTGAGTGAGAACCTGTCTCAAAAAAAGAAGGAGGAGGAGGAAGAGATGGTGGCTTGCATATGTGAGACCTAGTGGGTCAGATGGCTGCTCAGCTGCATGTTAGAACATCTGTCCAGGATTGCAGGACAGCCAGTGAGAGTCTGCTGCAGATCCTGGTTGATCCAAGAATAATGGCAAAGACTGGAAACTGAAGATCAGCAACATATAGACAGGCACAAGTCGAGACGGGAGCAAATCTGTGCTGAAGATCTGCAGTGTGTAGCAAGCTGATGTGTAGCAAGTGTGAAGGTGAGAGCTTTCCTAGAAGAAAAAGCTATAATAATCTTTCTTCCTCGTTCCTTTTATACAGGAGCTCCCAGTTGGGCTCCCACATGCAGGGTGGGGGTTCTTCTCTCATTCACTGGCCCACAAATCACTCACACACACCTACACACACCTATAAGCTCTACTCCTAATTGCCTCAAGTTGACATGATCTCTTTAACTCCTAGAAGGTGAACCAATACCTATGGATACAACCTTATCTATTTATTGAGACAGGGTCTTGCTCTGTAGCCTAGTCTGGTCTTGAACTCACTATGAAGCCCAGGCTGGCCTTGAGTTCACAGCAATCCTCTTGCCTCAGCCTCTCAAGTGCTAAGATTACAGGTGTGCACCACTATACCAGCTTTGTGTGGTGCTGGGGAATTGAATTCAGGGCCTTGTACTTAAGAGGCAAGTGCTTTAACTACTATGCCATTTCTCCAGCCCCTACCTTTTATTTTTTAAATACAGTTTTTAAATGTGTTTACTCTGCTGTACATGTCTGTGAAATGCTTAGAAAGGTACTTCCTTATACTTTTAAAGTTGTAATGAAGGTAACTTTTTTTTTCCTGAAATGGGGTCTTTCATCTTTAGCCCAGGCTGGACCTGAACTCACTCTATAGCCCAGACTGGCCTTGAACTCATAGCAATCCTCCTGCCTCAACCTTTAAGGTAATATTTAACAATAAAAATGTAAAAAAGTAAATACCAGATTAAGCTAGGTGTGGTGGTGCACAGCTGTCATCCAGCACTTGGGAAGCTGAGGCTGGAGGAATGCTGTGAGTTTAAGGGCAGCCTGGGCTATATACTGAGTTCAGAACCATCCTGCACTACAGCATTACAGAGTGAAACTCTGTCTCAAAAAAAAAAAAAAAAAAAATCAACAAAGCCAAAATCTGGTTCTTCGAAGGGATCAGTGAAATTGATAAACCCCTGGAAAGATTAAGTATGAAAAGAGAAAACACAAACTGATTATCAAGGATGAAAAAGAGAAACTCATTACAAATACTGGAAACATTAGGGCTCGTGGAATGGCAAAGTGGTTAAGGTGCTTGCCTAGCAAGTGCAATACCCTAGGTTCAATTCCCCAGCACTATATAAGCTGGGCATGTGACACACACCTGGTATCCCAGCACTCTCAAAAAAAAATACTGGAAACATTAAAAAATAAGAATAAAATACTATGAACAACATTAGGACAGGTTTTTTTTTTTTCTGAGACAGGGTCTTGCTCTTTAGTCCAAATTGGTCCTGAACTAACTACATAGTCCATGCCCATCTAGAATTCGCAGCAATCCTCCTGCCTCTACCCCCCAAGTGCTGAGATTACAGGTGGGTACCACCACACTTAGCTATTATGTGGTGCTGTGGGATTGAACCAAAAGCCTCATGCTTCCCAGGCAAGCACTCTAATCACTGAGCTACACTTCCAACCCTAGGACAGTACATTTGTTTGTTTGAGGCAAGGTCTCCCTCTGTAGTTCAGATTGGCCCTGAACTCACTACATAGCCCAGGCTGTCCTTGAACTCATGGCAGTCCTGCCTCAGTCTCAAAAGTGCTGGAATTACAGGTGTATACCACCATGCCTATCCTATGTGGTGCTGGGAAATCAAACTCAAGGCTTTGTGATTGCTAGACAAACACTGAGCTATTCCTCCAGCCCAACAGTATATTTGAAATGTTAGCTGGGACACAATTTAGAAGAAATAGAAATTGTGGACAGTCTTATCACCATTAAATTTAGCTCATCATTTACACTTTTTAGTTTTAGTTAGTTTCACTGAGGAATTCATCTAAATAATTGAAAAAAAAACATTGCTAATCTTACACAAACCTGTCCAGAGGCCAGAGAGAAGGAGAGAATATTTACCAAATCATTTTGTGAGGACAATCATATATTGATACTAATATCTGTCAAGCTCATTATAAACTTAGGGTTTGATTCCATTTTCCCTGGGATGGACTTGGGTCAGGAGAAGAGCCAGAGCCTTCAGACCTGAGACAGGGTTTCACACCTATTTTCTTCCCCTTATATAGCCTCAGGCAACTTCCAGTCCCACTCAGACCCTTTTTCCTATGTAAAATGCATTCTACTCTTTGTTGTCTCTGGTTGGACATTTGTCCTAGTTTCTACTGGCTGTGCTGAAGCCCTAGGCAGAGGGTACCTGACAACCCCTTCCATCCAGGAGCTGCAGAAACTGAACCAATGCTGAATTGCAGGATGCAACATGGAATATTGATAGCATTAGGAATTGAAAATGGCCTAAATGTTTATCAAGACAGAATGAAGGTAGTCTGACCACAGACTCTACCCAGACCTTAAAAAGCTCAGGTCATGTCACTAGCTAGCATAGATCCTTACTTTAGTGATAATGGAAATCAAAACTAAGACAACAGTACAAGTTTATTGGCAAAAGCTTTAGCTGCAAAGTCAAAGAAAATCGTAAAGGACTTTAAAGAGCTGACAGAGATCAAGCAGGTCCCTTAATAAAATAAAATGAGAGAAATTAGGAAAAGGAGTCTGCTTCCAGTATTTCTAAGGAGGTTCTCTTGATGAAGATTCAGACAGGCCAGTTCACTAAAGAATAGAGATCGGGGCTTCTGGTCAAGATGGCGACTGAGTAGCAGCACTGCACAATGTCTCCTCATCAACTCACTTAAAAAGTCAAGAAGAAAGGTAGAAAAAGAGTGCTTGGTGTAGCTAGGAAAGAGAGGAGCATCCCCTAAAACTGAAAGACGACCAGCGGGAGGCCAGAAACTCTGAAGGATCATCGAAACCAGAGGCGGGAAAAAATCCCTGCGGTTAAGGAAACGGCCACAGCTGGCTCCAAACGGCAGGCAGCTGTGGACGGAGGAAAGCAAGCAGGGACCTGAACATCGGACGGAGCGGAGCTGGGAGAGGACGGAGCTGGGAGAGGACGGAGCACACAATGGGAGAGGAGGCTGCGGGCCGGTCTGAAATCCTGAAGTCATATCGGATGAGGAGGAAAACAGCCGACTCGGCGAGGCCCCAAGCTGCTGGCATCCACGGATCACAAACAAGGTCCAGAGGCCAGAACCTCAGCCCGAGGTAAGCGCGGACCCGGATAAGTGGGAATTATTGGCAGCGGGCGGCCCCAGCCTCGGAAGCACCAACCCGCGGGTGTGTGTACTACAAACACAGCGAGGGCTCCCCCTAGAAAAGGCCCCAGGATCCCAGATCAGAAACGGAGCTCAACAGCCGTCGCAGGCAGTGACGTCAGCAGGAGCCATTTTCTTCCCTGTGCACCAGAGACAGTCAGAGGTAGCAGAACCATGGGGAAACGTGGTAAGAAATCTTGTACAAAAAGATCTGACTCTCCAGGGGATGGCACAAGGGGTGCCTAAATTGCAGAACTCAAAAAACAGATGGGCACGAGTGATGGTGACTTCTGGGCCCAGATAGCCAGTGAAATAAAGCAGGAATTAAAGCAGGAATTATTAAAGCAGGAAGCAAACCAGGAAATAAAACAGAGCAACAGCTACAACAACACTTAGCTAAGCAAAAAGCAAGCCTTGAAAAGAAATTAGAGGAGACCAAAGAAGAAATGGGGAAGCATGGTTACAAATCTTCTACAAAAAGACCTGAAAACCCAGGAGATGATATCAGGGTAAATAAAGATGGATATGGCAAAAATGATGGCAATTTCTGGGCCCAGAAATTCAATGAATTAAAGCAGGAATTAAAGCAAGAAATAAAACAGACAGCAGAAGAGCTACACCAATACACAGATAAGCAAAAAGCAAGCCTTGAAAAGCAGCTAGAGGAGACCAGAGAAGAAATATACCAGAAGATAATGAAGACAAAAGAAGAAAACAGAGAAGAACACAACAGAGATATAGAAAAATTAAATGCAGATATTCAGGAAATGAAAAACACACAGGTAATAGTAAGCAACCACTTTAAACAACTTCAGATTAGAATGTCAGACCTAGAAAATAAAGTGACTAAGCTGCAACATACAGGCCATGAAGAACACAAAGCAAATAAAGAAAGCGAATCATTGCAACGGCTGATAGATGATTCAAGGAGAAATAACCTCAGAATTATGGGAATCGAGGAGAAGACTGAGGACAAAAACAAAAGGTTTAAAGGACATGTTTAATGAAATAATGGAAGAAAATCTCCCAAATTTAAGAAAAGAAATGAACATGGAACTATTGCAGGCATATAGAACACCAAACAACTTTGATCACAAGAGATCCTCATCACGACACATCATAATTAAAATTCTAGAAACCCAACACAAAGAGAAAATACTAAAAGCGGTAAGAGAACAACAGAAGGTGACCTACAAAGATAAGCCCATCAGGATAACGGCAGATTTTTAAATCCAAACTCTAAAAGCTAGGAGATCCTGGAGCAGTGTCATCCAAGCACTAAAAGAACATAAATGCCAACCAAGACTGATATATCCAGCAAAATTATCTTTTAATTTAAAGGGAGAACTTAAAACTTACCATGACAGAGACAGCTTAAAGGAATTTGTAGCCACTGAGCCAGTATTGCAGAAAATACTTAAAGGAAACCTGGAAAGTGAAAGGGAGACCAGCGACACCAATGACTCCAGAGAAAAAGTGACAACAGCTAGAGGAGAAGGAGATGAGAAAAAAGTATGTTGATAATTAGTGAAATATGAGTAAATAAGATATGAAAGTTAAGGGATTCTGAAATAACTAAATTTGCCTTCATGTCTGTCACTTTAAGTATATTTATGTGGTATAGAGTTGACTTCATTTAATGTAGCAATGTGATATAGTTTTAACTTTGTATTGTTGTAGCAATTCGCTTATCAGGTCACTAATGAAAGTTTATCCTAAGGAAACTGATTGATGTAATGATAACCTTGTGAACATACAAATATGCACCTTCCAGTATTCAGCTAAGGTAAGTGAATTTTATGTATCTATGTATTTTTTCTCTTTCCCAAATTAACTAGTCTTTTGAACTACATGCTTATAGTTATTTTCTAATGAGAACTGGTGGGTAAGGCCAGGTGTAACAATAACAACAGAGATATAGGAAAATATGGAAAAAAACTTTTGGTGAATATCCCAATAAAGGGATTGGTTGGATTCAGAGAAGAGATATCAAGATCTAACTACTGTGAACCCATTAGAGGAATAGGAAGCTGAGGTAGAGTGGTGACTTAAGTGAAATGACTTAGGTGCAGAAGATTAATATGTTAAATACTGTATGGTTTCTTGGACTTGGAAAACCCAGAACACAGACATTCTTTGGAACCATAGGAAGTGATAGCCAGAGCCAAGGGAAGGGACAGGGATGGGTTGGGAGGGTAGAAAATGGGAAGGGATTGTAAAGTCGATGTGATACGTAGATGTACGAAACACCCATATTCATTGTAAATACTATGTATTACATCTGTAAAAAAGAGAAAAAAAAAAGAATAGAGATCGGTTTTATAAGGTATTTTGGTGGGCCGGAATCCCTTCAATCATTACTTCCGTTCTGCTTTTGTAACTCTAAAGGAATCCTCATCACTGGAGGGGTAGTTTGGTTCCCATGAGCGATTGTCCCTGCTTTGGGCAATCTCAGTCATGAGGCTCTACTGGAAGCCAAGGTGACCTTAGGTTTAGGGCATGGGAAACTTCTGGGTGGAGCTGAATGTCCCTGTACTGTCTTGAAGGGTGAAGAGATAGATTAGGTAAATTTAGGGCTAATTGCTTGTTTTGTCAACTTTTAGACAGACATTTCCTAAATGATTAACATGCCTATGTGCTGAGCTAAGAAGGATTTGACCTAGAGTTTCAGAAAATGAAGCTTAGGCTTTGTTCTACTTCTGGTTAGCTACTGGGCATCTGCAGGCCCAAGTGAAGTCATGACTCTTGACTAAAACCACTTTGAAGTCCTTGACTGCCTAAGATTCAAAAAAAAAAAAAAAATCATGCTTTTAATGACTAAGAAGTTAAGATCCCAGGAGTGTGCTTGTCCTCTGTCTTTGCGGTAGTCTCTGTTGTCAGTCATGTAGTCTTCCTGCCCTTTGAGGTCTGAAGGTAGTCTGTCTGATTGGCCCAGTCCCAGCCTCATCCCCCAGTTTCCCAAGAATGCGTTGACTTCCCAGGAGTCTACATTCCTCCACTCATCCTGGGTTTGGATATTCTGTTCTGTAGAATTCTTGCTCTCCACTTCCCCTTGCCCACCCAGTACTGAGAATCTGACCCAGGGCCCTGTCTGTGCTAGGCAAGTGCTCTGCCACTGAGGTGCCCCTCAGCCCCTGCTGTCCACTCTTGTCTTGCTTCTGACCCCTCTGTTCCAGTGTTCAGCCAGTCCCTAATTGGTGAGGAGCTCTGCCCATCCTGTTGTGGGGATGAGCCCAGGGCCTTCACAATGAGCTACATTCCCAGCCCTTTTTAAAAAAAAAAAAAAATTTTTTTTGAGACAGAATTTCATAGAAGTGCTAAGTTGCCTAGGCTAAACTCAAACTTGTAATCCTCCTCAGCCTCTTAGTGTGCTGTGACTACACCATGTGCCACCACAATGGGCATGAGGGGACTTCTGAGTGCTGACACCGAACAAAACTAGCTTAAGCTTAAGATTTTTGTTATTAAAAATGTCCAGGGAAGTTTCTTGATTTCAGGTCTGGCTGGATCCAGGAGTCTGCCTTTCCGCCTGCGGGTCTATGCTCCTCTGTAATGGCTTGTACATACGGTGGGTTATCCTGGAATAATTGCGGGATGAAACCTATAGATCTCTTTCCATATCCCACAAATTCAGCCTTCGACAGTGGAAAAAGCCTGTCTTCCCAGGTAGCTCCTGGCACTGTCCTGAGGCGGGCAGCTGCTGTGATAAATCTGCTGTGCCTGGAGATGCGGAAGGTGCTAAGTTGTCAGTTATGGGTCACGTACCTGGCCCTGGATGGGGACTAGGGGCTGTCAATGCCATCCAAACCACATGAGGAAGAGTGGGGTCCCCCCCTGAGCTCCTGGGAGGTAGGCAGAAGGATACTGAAGTTCCATAAAAACCTACTTACTCAGGGGTGCAGTGTGGGTCATATTATGGAGAGTAGAGGGTCCATAACCCCCTGGCCCACTCAGCAGTCCAGATTCAGGCCGGTCCTCCGCCTTAGGCATCCTCCGGCCCATCCCTTTTCTACTGGTACCTTTCCTCCATGCTACTGTCTGGCTGACCCTGGGGCCTTCTCTTCCTGGTACAGGCTCTGCCTTGGGGCACAGCCTGGGGCGTTTCCTCCTTGTCCTCTGTGAAGGCAGCTGTGGCTTTATGCAGCCTTTGGACATCGCACTGAAGCCCTCTTTTCCTGTGAGGCCTGCACACGGGCCCACCCAGCAGCCATCAGCTTCCTGTGGCAGCCACTGCTTGGACCAGCATGAATGTCAACTAGTTCGAGTAGACCTGCTGTTCATTTCCTTTTCCCCGTGGTTTTAAGGCAGGTCTAAGACTCTGCTTCTCCCATGGGTTGGGTGGTTAGTCCACAGGGAGTCTTGGGACGGTTTCTGGAGACTCTCTCACTGTGTCTAATCACTTCCTCCCTCGTCACCCCCTCGGAGTAAAGCCCTTCCCCCCGCCGATACTGGACCCCAGGATGAATCTTGTGGGAAAGCCACACAAGGGACTGGTGGTTGGGGCTGGGCAGCTTCCAGCCTATAGGTGATAGGGAGCAGATGACGGCAGAACCCTTGGGCTTTATGCTGCCTGTATGGCTCAGGACCAGCCTCTCTGCCTCCTCTGATAGCCTTCAGACAGCTCCTTTTGCACCGTAGCCAGGCAGACAAGTGATTTGTGCCACCAGAGCAGGCCAGAGTGCTGTGTGCCACCACAGGTTTACAGCTTGGTGCCTCTGCATACCTGGAGATGTGGGCTCACAGCAAGGGAGCAGGACCTGCTGTGAAGACCTTCTGAGCGGGATGCAGCAGGGCCCCGGGGGGTGACACCAAAGCCGCTGTCCTTTTTAGGTTGGGCAGACCACCACTCTCAGCAGAGGACGTACTCACCAGCAGACTGATGAGAAAGCTGGTCACGAAGGGCCAGCTGCAGGGAGCAGGGTGCAAGCCTGAATACAAGGGCTTTGTGGAGGACAGCACGTACTCACAGAGAACAGGCATGAAGAAGGCCACCCTCAGGCGTGGATGGTGTCTCCACCTGGGCCCACTCTCTCCAGGATCTGCTCGGACGCCTAGAGCTATGCTGGGGCACAGGCACTCACATGACAGCTGTCCCCTTCTTCAAAGCCTAGTTCCCAGGCCCCGGGATTTCCTGTCTACACCAGCCTCTGGAGCCTAGCATTGAAGCTGTAGTGAGCTACAAGTGCTTGCAGAGGTACAGACTGACATGATCATGTATGAACAGGAGTTGGATGGTCCAGATGGGGCTAGATACAGCTGGACATGTGTGCCTCACGAGAGGCCCCTGGGGCTCAGGGGAAGAAGGCGGGCTGCAGCTATCTGTGGGCGTCTGGTGTTCAGAGCTGGATCCAGCCTTCTCAACTTTGGGAGGTTTCTGCTGGCCAGTTCCAGAGCTCCCGTGTGCTCCCTCCCAGAGTACACAGGTAGGGCGGGCCTGTGCCTTAGCCTCAGCCCTCCGTTCTCCTTTCCAAATATGCCCTACAGTGGAGCTTCCCACCGCCCGGGCTGGCGTGCCCTCCTCTGACCGCCCCACAGGCTCCCCGCCCCACCTTTGCAGTCCACTGTGTGCACAGAACACTAACGCTGTTTTCCTTCTTTTTTAGCACTGGGGATTAAACACAGTGCCTTTGCTCTGAACGACATTCCCAGCCCCTTTTTATTGTTTGAGACAGGAGCTTTCTAAGTTGCTAAATGCCCCAGGTAGGGCTCAGCCTCCCAAAGTGCTGGGATTGCAGGCCTGATCCAGGCCTGGCTCTGAAACTGCTTTCTAAGGTCAGAGCCGGTCCCAGTACCCTCCGGGGACTAGTCTGACAGAAGAGGACATCCGGCACTTTTCACATGCACAACCCCTGGGCTGGAAAGCCCCGGAGGCTTCTTGTGTGTCAGGTACCCGTCTGATTCTGGCAATCTCTAGGCATGGGATCTGCTGACTTTCTCTGACATTATTTCTTTTCCTCACTGACTTGTTCATGTTCTTTGCATATTTTGAATGGTATTCCATCAGTTGCTGTAAGTGTTATACTTCTCCCTAGGCTTTCACCCTAAATATTTATTTTCTAATACACAGCTTGTCTATTTATTTGTTTGCTTGTTTTTGAGACAGGGTCTTCACAGCTTGTCCTGTATCCCGGGGCCTTTTGTTTTAACAGGTTTTTTTTTTTCCACCCCAAGCCATCAGCCTGTTCCTAAGCTTT
The DNA here is from genome assembly GCA_004027205.1 of Ctenodactylus gundi. Classification (NCBI taxonomy): domain Eukaryota; kingdom Metazoa; phylum Chordata; class Mammalia; order Rodentia; family Ctenodactylidae; genus Ctenodactylus; species Ctenodactylus gundi. Next base: position 197,960 of record PVKB01002701.1, on the reverse strand, counting down.
GTTCCTGAACTTTTTGAGGTGTCTTTGTTTTTGTTTTTTAATGTTGATCTCATTTTCACCCTATTTGAAAAAGTAATATGTTAGGAATCAGAAAATGACGTGTGTGTGTGTGGGGGGGGGGCGTTAAATGCATTTTTGTAAGTGTTAGACGGATTTTACCTTCTTTTTCTCCCAAAGTGGTGCTTGGTTCGGAACTTCCTCAAGAACCTGTCCTTCCGAGACGCGCCGTGGCTGGTGGGCCTGGCCTGTGGCCTTCAGTCTGCCTTGCTGCCATTCCTCACAGTTCCGATTACTTTATCACTCGTGCTGACACGCAGCACCGTGAGTTCACCCATTTATTCTGTACTTTCACCCACATTATGCCTTAAAGAGTCCAGTGGCTTCAGGGTTTTAAATGAAAACCAGTTGTTCCATGGAGCTGTGTCCCCAGGGTGCTATTTTCAGCTCGGGTGGTACAGTACCACTTAGTACTTAGCCCATATCTCTGAATAACTTGGCTTGCTTTCCTCCGTTTTTGTTTTGTTTTGGTTGGAAGTAGTATCTACTGACTTTCCCTTATGGAAGATTGGGAATTAGCTTCCCAAAACTGTCCACTCACTTCCTGTTCCTGCTCCTCCTCTCACCTTCACTTAGGACTTAGGATAGCCTTTTATTTAATTTATTTATTTATTTATTTTGAGACAGGTCTTGCTCTATAGTCCAGACTGTTCCTGAATTCACTAGGTGGCCCAGGATAGACTTGGACTCACACTATCCTCCTGTCTCAGCCTCCTCAGTGCTGGGATTACAGATGTGTACTACCACTGCTGCTGGGGAATTGAACCCAGGGCCTTTGGCTTTCTAGGCAAGCACTTTAACTACCAAGCTGTAGCCCTAGCCCCTTAGGTTGCATTTGGATCTACTGTATGGCCCAAGAATGATCACACATCTGCCAGGGATGATAGTTTTGTCTCTGACATTCACCTTTCCCCAGTGAGTTATACACTGGTTTACTCTGTGTGTGTGTGTGTGTGTGTGTGTGTGTGTGTGTGTGTGTGTGTGTGTGTGATCCCCAGCCCATTCTTATTTTTAATTTTGAAACAGGGTCTTGCTAAGTTGCTAAATTGCCCAGGCTGGGCTTGAATTTCTAATCTTCCTGCCTCAGCCTCTCAGAGTACTGGGATTACAGGCCTGTGTCACTGGGCCTAATCAGTTACTTTCTTAAGTCTCCTTTCATTCCACTAGTTGGACTGGTTGAATTTACCCTCTATAATGAACTGGAAGTCAGATTCACTGCTGGTTTCCTAACAGTACCAGTTTTTCGTTCAGTACACCTGTATGGACTTTTCCAGTGCCCCACCACTGAAGCTCACTGGTTTCTAAAGCTCTGCCAAAAGGAAACACCTAACGGTTGTGCTACTCTTACCTTGAGCCCCGTCCTGTGCCTCCCTAGTGACACCATCAGGGAATGACATTCTGGTCGGGCATGGATCTTTCCTCCTAAAGAAATATATACCACATATATATCTGACTGTGTGCTCAATGAGTTCAAACTGAAGATGATGCCCTTTCACTTCCTCCTCTCTCTACCCATCTCACTTTCCTGACTTCCATGTTCCCGGCATAATGACATCATAGATTTTAGTGCAACTGCCTTTGGGATTTCCAGGATCCGTGGCTATGTAAATTTCACTCCCTGCTGAGCCTCGAGAGTTGGCACCTCACTTTCTGTTCCCGCACACCTCGTGTGGGTTAGTAACTGCCTTCTATTTACTTGCCTCTGGGTGCCAAGCACTGATATTCCACAAACACTGCACAGCCCTTTCCAGTATCTTTCAGTCACTCCTCCAGAGTGTCCACTGTGGCCTTTTCCTGGACATCTCTCCTCTACTCTTCCCCCTCTGCAGGGGTCCATGCAGGTGAAAATGGAAACTCAGGGCAGTTTGGTGGGCACCTAGCTCTGCTAGCTTCCTGAGCCTCAGTGACCTGGTTGTCTGCGACACCTTATGGTCATTTTGCTCTGGTTTCTGGAAGAGTTCTTTAATTTTATCTCCTACTTTTTCTGTTGAGTTTTCAATATTGGCTATTCTATTATTGAGTTCCAATGCTCTTCTGCTTTGAATGTTGCCTTGCCTTAGTGCGGTGTTCTGCTCTCTGTGTTACGGTCTCTTTCTCTCTCTCTCGCTACCTTTTTCTCTCTCCCCCCTCCCTCCTTCCTCCTCTCTTTCTCTCCCTAGGGATTTGCATGGCCACACCCCCAGTCTTTTAAATTCATTTTTTAAATTTCGAGACAGAGTCTTGCTACTTTGCCAAGTTGCCCAGGATGGGCTCAGACTTACAATCCTCCTGTTTTAGCCTCCCAGAGTTCTGGGATTACGGGTTTGTGCCCCCACGCCCTGTTACAGATTTACTTTCTCTTATCTTTCTGAGAATTTTCATTTTAAGGAGATTTTTTTTCTTTTTGCCAGTGGCATTCCTCTGCTCCTCATTTTGTCTGTTTCCTGAACAGTTCACCCTCTCCTGAGAAAGTTTCTATATGGGTAGGAGGTGCAGAGCCCCTATCTGACTAGGGCATATCGGCAACGATCCATTCCTCAATTCACCATCCCAGGGTTTGCTGAATCCAGTTTCTCCTCTGAGCAGCATTCATCTGTGTCAGTCTAGGAAGGAAGGGCTTTCTGGCCTGGCTGAGGGGCGTGGTAGAGAGGCATGGGGCTCAGACCTCTCAGCATCTGTGCCCCTATTCCTACTTAGTGCCTGCTGGTGACCTCATGCCTGAGGCTGTAACACCTCAGCCTGCAGTGGTGCAAATCATGCCTTCTACTGCAAGCCTTGTTTCCAGCTGCCATGGACAGGGCAGGGCCACACGACTTGCCTCAGCCAGTGACCCATGAGCAGGAAGCCACGAGCCACCTTGAAGCAGAAGCTATTTGGCCACTTCGCTTTTTCTCTTCCGTGCTCCTTCCATCTGGCTCTGGACATGGCACCCTGGGCCAGAAAGAAGCCTTGGCTGCTTAGCACTGTGCTTTATGTTACTTAGCAAGCCTGCTGTGCTTGAGAGCTACGGCTGCCAAGCCAGTTTCACCATCCCGCCTTCAGTTCATTATTGTGGAAAATTTCAAAGTTCTCTTTCACTCTCGCCTCCTCCCTAGACTTCTTGGTTTTCATGAGTTTTCCCCTGGTTTTAAAATCTCCCTACTGTTATTTTAGAAGGCTAATGAACCATTTTTCACTGAAATTGAGAGATTGCTACTGGTCATCTCATGTCAATGCCGATGTCGACTTCACACATGCTTCACTGCTTCTCTCCCTGCAAGGCGACTGGTGTTTGACCATCTCTCTGTTTGTATGTACGAAGGTGTCAACCAGTCATTCGAAGACATGCTTGTAGAAGCAAATGCCCTGCACTAAGGTGGGTTTGAAAATACCTTAATCACACTTTCCTCCTGGAAAGATCACACCTTAGGGTAGATTTGAACCTACCACTCCAGTGTCCTTATGCTCTGGTTGTACACAGCAAACTGACTTTTGTTCCTGTTTTGCCTCACAACTGTCCTCCATCATCTCTTCCTGATACTCCTCCTAGGTTAGTTTCCTAATAAGTAACTACAGACCCAGTGGCCTAGAACAAGAGCTTTGGAAGGGCAAGGCCAAGGGGTGCAGCACGCTGCTGTTCAGGAGGAGCAGAGAGGAGTCCGTAGGCGGCTCTCCTGGCCCGGTGCTTGCCAGCAGCCCCAGGCATTGCCTGTCCTGTAGCTGTGTCACTCTGCTCTCTGATCTTTTGTCACACGGCGCTCTCCCTCCGTCTCTGTGTTCAAACCTCTTCTCCTTATAAGGACACCAGTCGCTGGACATGAGATCCATCCTAATCCAGTATGACCACATCCTAGCTTGATCACATCTGTGAAGGCTGTTTCCAAATAAGGTCATGATCCCAGGTGCTGGGGATGAGGACTTGAATACATATTCTGGGGGACACAATTCAACCCACAATATCCCTCTGAGAGTTTTGCTTTGTTTTTGATGTTTTTGACCTTGGAGATCAAGCCCAGGGCCTTCATACTGAGCTATAACCCCAGCCCATATTTTTATTTTTGTTTTTGAGATAGGGTCTTGCTAAGTCACCAATTTACCCAGTTTAGGTTCAACTTTAGGATCCTCCTGCCTCAGCCTCTCAAAGTGCTGGAATTATGGGCCTGCCCACTGTATCTGGCTCTCCTTTCAGTTTTTAAGATTTGTCTTTAGGGGGCTGGAGGAATGGCACAGCAGTTAGAGTACTTGTCAGGCAAGCATGAGGACTGGAGTTTGGTTCCCCTTGCACCACACAAGCTGGGCATGGTGAAGCAAACCTGTAATACCCGTACTCAGGAGGCTGAGGCAGGAGGCTCGCAGTGAGTTTGAGGCCAGCCTGGCCTACATAGTGACATGAAGTCCAGCCTGGACTACAGGGCAAGACTCTGTCCCCCCCCCCCCCCAAAAAAAAAAAAAGATGATTTGTCTTTAGGTCTGGAGGGATAATTCATTGGTTACAGCACTTGCTTAGGAAGTCTCAGGACCTCAGGACTTGGGTTCAATCCCCTGGTACCACCTAATAGCTAGGTATGGGTGTGGTAGCACATATCTATATTCCCAGCACATGGGAGGCTGAGGCAGGAAGATTGCCATGAGTTCTAGGCTAGCCTGGGCTACGTAGTGAGTTCAAGACCAGTCTGGAAAAAAAAAAAGATTTGTCTTTATACTTTAGAGTTCTAAAATTTAACTATAATGTAAGAAGACAAATTTTTATTTCTCTCTTTTGATGTGAAATATTTATATTCAATAAAACTGAGGAACATTTCCTATTATTTATCTTTCTGCCTATATATGTAGTGTGTATAGTTATGTGATTGTGTGTATCTGTCTGTGACTTATGCATGTATGTTCTGTGGTTTGCATGTGTCTGGTGACTGTCTCTATGTCTGTGGCTGGTGCCTCTCCCACTCCTTTTTTCCTGTTTTCCTTCTGGAACTCCTCCTGATAGATGGTCATTAAGGCCTGGGAGTCTTTCCATGTCTCTTAACTTTTCCTTTATATTTTTATATAAAAATTTTCTATAAAAATAGAAAAATCTGAAAAAAGAAATCCCCCCCCCCCCCCCAGTACTTGAACCCATGGAGCACTCAACTACATCCTACCCCTTTTTCTTAGGCAGGTATTGTTAAATTGTCTAGGCTAGATATGACCTCAAAATCCTCCTGCTTCAGTCTCCTCAGCATCTGGGATTACAGGTATGCCCACGCTGGAAAAGCCCCTTCTAGATTCATCTCATGGGTCGTCTCACCATCAGCCATTTTGCTGTTCAATCTGTTACTCAGTTCGTTTTCGGCTCGGCCTGTTTGCTCCATTATTTTATTGCAGTTGGCACTTGAAGTCCATGTTCATTCTGCACGTACGCACAACATTCCTGGGCTCTCCCTGGGAGCCTCTGGTGGCTTTCTCTGCTTTGTTTTCCCAGGGGTGGAAGCAGGGTGATGTCTTCCTTCAGTTCAGCTGCTGTTTCCTGTCCATCTTGGCTTCCTTCCAGTGCTTGGTATGGCGGGCTGAATATGGCCGCCCACAGTGTTCCGGCCATGGTGCCCAGAGAATGCATATGGCAAAATGGATGCTGCAGATGAGATCAAGGTCAGAAATTTGAGGTGGGGTTTTTCCTGGATTATCTGGTGGTCACACCCCGAGGTCATACAAGGTTTTTGTAACAAGGATACAGGAGAGCCAGCATCAGAGAGGAGCTGCTACAATGGAAGTAGGTCAGAGAAATGCTGAATTTCTGGCTTTGTCCGTGAATAAGGGCTGTGAGCCAAGGAATGCAGTGGCATCTAGAAAAGACCAGGAAACAGATTCTCCTCTGGATCCTCCACAGTAACTTGACCCCCATCCGGTCTTGGTCTTTCAGAACTGTTAAGACTGTAAATTCATTTTATTTTAAACTACCAAGTTTGTGGTAATTCCTTACGGCTGCAATAAGAGACGAATGTGCTTGGTAATTCCGAGGTGAACACAGCTTCATACTGGCTGTTGTGTCAATTATTATGCCCAGAGGGGGATGGGAGAACAGAGCCACTTGGGGGCACTCTCAGAGCTGGTCTTCTGTCCTCCCATCCAAAGATAACCCATTCACAAATATTTTTTCTTTTCAAATAAACTGTGGAGACCACAGTTGGGGACATGAGAGTCAGGGCTGGGGTGGGGGGTGCTCAGAATTCAGGATGGTGGTAGGTAGGTCTGCCTGGTTAGGTGCTCATCAAGGTTTTGCGAGGTATTCCCATCCGGAGAAATCTATTAGCGATGCACTAATAAACGCAGTGTCTTCCTTGAGGTTCCTGGGCACAGAAGCTTGACTCAGAGGGTCCTAGCAGCCATCGCCCACAGTCAGTGAGGACGTCTCCCTTCTCCTGTGTCTGTCATCCATCCTCACCGTGCATGGGATATCCACTCAGCCACCTGTGTGCTAGGCATACAGACACCAGAGGGGGCACCTGGGCGGAGGCGGGCCGTTCTCGGCAGGGAGGCAGGCTTTCTGATGGGTGGGGCAGGCCCGGGCCTGAGAACTTGGGCCTGAGGCTGCTGCGGCGTGAGGGTGAGGCAGATGCCAGCGGACGCTGTCTTCCTGAACGCCAGTTTCTGCGGCGCGGCTGCCCTATGATGTCCAGGGGACCCTCCTTCCCTGACGTGGAAATTGAGGTTCCAGGCCGCAGGGCCACAGCTAGACAGTGGCCGTCAGCCCAGCTGAAGCCAGGTGATCCCGCCTCCCGAGTGGGCCAGGCGGACTTGCAGGGCAGAATGTTCCCGCCAGTGAACTGGGAAGGTTCCGCAATTTGCCAAGCTGCCGGCTCCACCCACGTGTGACCACGCCCCCTGAGGTCCCGCCCCGGCTGCAGGCCCCGCCCTCCCCGCCTGGCTTTAAAGACCCTGGAGGTTGTCTTCGTGTGTATGCTGTCAAATCAAACACAACACCAGGCATGGATGGCGTGGCGTGGGAGACGAGTAGTCCCACTTCCTGTTTCTAAAGCCTTAGGTCCCCCGGGTGTCCCCAGGCCGCCCGCTGCAGGATGCCTGCTCCACCCCAGCCTGCAGCCCAGGGTTTCCCTCTCAGGGGCCAGGGAGCCCCTCGTAGGCTGGGCCAGAGGGAGCAGGTCGGCTACTCTCCAGGATGTTGGCATTTCTCACCAGAGTTCGCAGCTGGTGAGCTCTTTCTCCCTGCTTGCATCTTTATTGTTTCCCTTGGGCAGTATTCTTTTTCTCCCGTTTGTTTCCCCCTTCCTGAGATCTGCAGGCCTTCTTTTTACACAAATATGTTGTTTTGAAATACTCAGCATTGTTCTGAGATTTCAAAGTGAAGGTCAGCAGCCAAGCACAACATATTATTTTGAATATAAAGTAAAACCTGGGCACTACAATACACTGGGAAATTAGAAAAGAACATAAAAAGATTTTTAAAATCTATAATCGTGGAGCCCATGCCTGTACTCCCAACACATGGGAAGCTGAGACAGGTTTTTGCAAGTTTTATCTCAGCCTGGGCAACTAAGTGACTTAGTGAGAACCTGTCTCAAAATAAAAATTAAAAATGGGCTGGGGAATGTAGCTCAATGTGAAGGCCCTGGCTCAATCTCCAGTACCACAACCAACCAACTACAAAAAAGTAAAATAAAATAAAAATCCGTAATCACTTAATAGGGCAAAGGACGAGGTATATTCTGACTTACTTTCTCTCAGTTCGAAAGAATATTCACATTTATACAAAATTAGCATGTAGCTCTAACACCTAAAATTTCACCATGTTAAATCCTGAGCAGGTTCTGTGGCCTCGAAGTTCTTAATGTCCATGCAATATTTCCTCCCATACCTGGGATTCTTTACCACTCCTCCTCCTTAGCAGTCCCTTGTCACCTCATCCGTGGTGCTGGGACAGTCACATCAGTGCGTCAGTGGTTGAGAGGTCAGGCCACTTGGGGGAGCACTGGAACCCTTGGCAAGGACACCACTCTGGGAAGAGAAGCTCGTTCTCTGACCTCACAGTCCCAGAGAAAGTTCAATGTTTCTGTATTTGCTAGGGTCCTTGGAAAAACAGAATTAATAGAAATTATACATATACATAAAAGGGGATTTATTAGGATAGCTTAGAAAGTCTGAAGAGTCCAAATTAGGCATCTGCCCTTGCCAGAGAGCTGGAGGGTTCAGCAGCTGCTCAGATGTAGAGATAGAAGGACTCCGGTCTGAGATGGAAGGTCTGACGTTCCCTGTAGGACAGCCAGTGAGTCAGTGCCGCAGATCTAGGCCACATTTGATCTTAGCCAAAATGCCACGTAGTGAGCATGGATCAAAGTCCAACGGTGAGGGTGAAGACCTGAAGTCTGGAGGGAATCTGTGCTTGAGATCAGACATGCGAAGACAGGAGCTTCTCCAACCTAGGAACCAGTATCTAAGATGATGACGAGGGCTGGAGCTTTCCCAGGAAGAAGGTGTAATCATCTGTCTTCTTTACTCCTTTTTATTTAGTTCAAATGGCTTGTCTACTGGTTAGGCCAACAGTGTGAAGGCCTATCAAAGGTGGGTATTTTTCCCTCATTTGTTGGCCCATAAATCAATCACTCATACCCACGGCTCTGCCCCACATTAGCTGAACACTCCTTAATTCCTTCAAATTGGCAGAAATACTTTAAATATGGCCACAGTGGCCCTGGTTCAGGGAGTCTGCACTTCTAGTTCCCACTGGACAGGGGAGGGAATGAGGCCCAGAGGGAGTCCTTGCTGTGTGTAAGGTAAGGAGTGAAGAGGCAAGTAGGCCTGGGTGATTGGAGGAGACCCAGAGGAGTCTGAGTCAGAACTATTGCAGCCTGCTAGGATGGCCTGATTCCGCTGCCCCAGGAGCACTTCCTGCAGAGTTCCATCCTGACAGGGGTTCCTCTTTGCTGGCCTGCAGCTAGGCTGTCCTGTGGCACCTACTATCAGTCACTGTTCCCAACCTCTGCAGAGGTTGTCCTGAGGGGCTCCTCTTGATTCACTGAACCTCACAGCCAAGGTTGATGGGCACCCACTGTGTGACCTGTGAGCACCTGGGGCAGGGTGGAATCAGTAACCTCCCCCCCCCCCCCACACACACGTACACCTCTGGTTCAGGGGTGCAGGCGACCTGAGATCCAGTGGTTCAAAGACAGCACTGTACCTCCGTCCTCCCCCAACCCCCGTGTCCTCCCTGAGGCTACTCTACCCCCACTCTGCCTGTTGCCTTACCTCCCTCAGAGCTTGAGCTTCCCGACCTTTCCAAGATGATTCAGTTATACCTGACATGGGTGGGACAAACCAAAAGGTCGTCCCGAGGTCCAGTCTGCCTTGACCCTGGCCCCATGCCCAGAGCAGTTTGCCAGCAGAACTCTGTCCTCAGCATCTGGGTCACATGCTGGTGGACAGCAGCCACCCCAGCCTGCTATCATCTTATCTTCCCTTTGAACTCAGAGACCTCCAAGTTCTAGGGCGTGCCAGCGCCAGCTAACTGAGACACCCAACTCAAGTCTCTTGGGGCTGAAGCTTTTGGCTCCCACTGCTTTTCTCCAGGCCCTGCCCCTCCACCTGCCCTGCAGACCCCACAAAGGAGTGCCCACTGGCTCCCTGCTGGCTCTGCCCAGGGTGCAAACCCTGTGTCTGAGCTTGCCAAGCCTGCTAAATGTGTTCAGTTTCCTGCTGGGAGCTTCAGCTCCTTATATTCCTTTACTGTTTGCTTTTTTCATCCAGGTCTGGGTACCATGGTTCAGTCCCTGTCTTCCTCGAGGCACTGTCTTTCTTCCCCACTCCGAGGCTGGACTTGGGGTCACTGCTGCCTATTCCTGTGCCAGTGTGCATAAGTCTTTGCCTACTGGTGTGAATTCCTGATCTATTTCTGGACCACAGAAGCTTTGGTCTTATTTTTGAGTCCAGTGTGTCTTTGTCTCTATTTTATTCTTTTTGGTATATTTGGATCTGGAAGAATCCTTGTGTGAATTCCATCTTTAGAAGCAGGGGTCTGAGACAGAAGCTTATGTTGGGTGAGCTGGTCTACTTGGGGACACTTGGCTGGGGCCTAGGAAGGAATAACCATTACTTACCCTGCCACTATTGAAACTGAACCTAAAGGTAGCATAGGCTAAATGAGCTAAAACTGCCCAAATGTCTTGGTTGATGTAGAAGGGCTACAGCCACAGTGAGACAGGCATATTGCAGGAATAGTACCATATGTCCCTCTGCTGAGCTCCCCCATAAGGGACCTGAAGACTCTCCCTTCTTTGGGAGCCTAGAGATGCTTTGGTGACCAGCTTGCAGCACTGAAGTGGCACAGGAGATCTGGCAGGTAACACAGCTGTGCAATGTTTGAGGAGGAGCCATCAGGAGCTCAGAAGCCTGATGTTGGGGATGCAGGGGATCCTGAGAGGCAACAAGACAGAGGAGTGGCCAGGGGGGTCACCTCTGAGAGCCATAAATGCCTTGGATCAAACAAAGAGCAGCTGCTAAGGTATCAACTGGGGACAGTCATGGACTTTGGAAATCAGGATCTTGCTATCCTGTGGAACTGCAGCCCTCCTCTGGAGGCTCTGGTCCCAGGACTGAAGGGGAGGCTAGACAAATGTGGAAAAATGTGGCAGCAGCTTTCGCCGTGGGGCTCTTCAGGTACCCTTCCGTCACTACGGGTCTGTCCTCACTACAACGGAGCCTGCGTTCCCAACCTCAGTGACCCCCAAAGCCACCATCATGGCCTCACAGGATCTCTCCAGAACTCAGTTCCATGGACTGAAAGGAGCCAGTGAGTTGGTGCCCTCTGGGCATCCAGCAGTTCCACTGGCAGCAATCCAGCTGGACACTGGCATTCAAGGCTTGCTCATACCACTCCAGCTGTAGTCACAGTCCTGAGGTCTGGCGCAATCTGAACGACTTGTACATGAGGCTATGTGAACTACAGCCAATTGTGCAGACCCAGGACCAAAGGATGAACCTGGTCCCATCCCTGAGGCTCTGTGCTCTTCTGACGTGGAGGGTTTGTTCTCAAGACAGAATTGTTTCATCAGGGTTTACTGATGTATTTGCATCCTGGACCTGCAGCTTCCTCTGGCTTCCAGGCAATCCTGCTTATTGTGCCTTCAAATTTCTCATCCTTGGCACCCTATCAGGGGCATCTTGCCAACCCATCCTGGGACCAATGTAGACCAGCTGTCTCTAGGGCTGCAGATGTCTTCAAACCAACCCAGCTTCTGCAGGAGAAAAGAGCACCTTTTGGTATGGGGTGGGGGGGCACAAGATTTTCCAGGAAGTCATGCCACTGCCCTGCTTTTGAGGTGTGTGTGTGCATTCTGGTAAAGGTGACCTGAACACGCAGATGAGACAAGCACAGGTTCTTCCCTGAAGCAAAAGAGCTTGAGGCATACAACTGTCACTGCCAGCTAGGAAGTCCCAGGAAGCTGGGATGAGGAGAAGGTGAAGCAGTATGGGAGTAATGCCACTGGCCAAGTCTGGACTGTGGCCACTCCCAGGACAAGAGGCTTGATTCCTGCCAGAACTAACTTGCAAAGGAAGAAAAAGGCTTATAAGACAAGTAAACCACTCATAACTGAGAGATCTTACTGGGCTGCTAATCTGAACAAACTATGTGCAGTCTTACATAGAAAATTGTATATATAGATATGACTTCATATTTTATGATATTAAGAAGTTTTACTTTAGATTTTTTATTTCTAAATTAGCATACAAGTGGGGCATGGTGGTATACATCTGTAATTCTCAGCACTTGGGAGGCTGAGGCAAGAGGATTACCATGTGTTCAAGGTCAGCCGAGGCTATGCAGTGAGTTCAGGACCAGCCCGGACTGCAGAGCAGAGACCCTGTCCAAACAAACAGACAGCAAGCAAGCATACAGCAGAGTTGACTTTTTGGTGTTAAGCTCTATGGAGTTTAGGGTCCTGCATGGATTTGCATAACCACCACCACAATCAGGACACAGGCAGGTTCCCGATCCCAGAAACTCCTTCCTGCTGCCTCCTGACCTGCTTTCCTTATTTTGTCCATCGGCAGTGTCTTCCAGATGGACCTGTTTGTCGGTGAACCTTTGAGACTGGCTTCCTCCTTTCACGGCCTTTGAGGTTCCTGAGCTACTGCCCATGTCAGCGGTGTCCCAGTGGATGGAAGAACTGCACTTTGTCCATTTGCTTTGTCTCATGCTGAACACATCGGGGCTGCTCCAGTTCTTCCTATTATGAAGAGACGTTCTGTAGACATTTATGAACAGCATAAATATGTGTGAAGGTTAAGTTTTCAGTTCTCCGGAATAAATTCCCAGTAGTGGGAATAATGTCCTATTTGATATTGAGTGCACAGTTGACTTTTTTTTCCCCTGGGGATGGAACTTAGGGCTTTCACACTAAGCTACATTCCTCGCCTCTTGTACTTTGAGATAGGGTTTTGCTGAGCCACTAAGTTTCCCAGGCTTGGCTCAAACTTGTGATATTCCTGCCTCAGCTCCCCAGGGTGCTAGGATTACAGGTGTGGGCCACTAAGCCTGCTTCTGCACTGTTGACTTTCTAAGAAAGTGCCCACTGTTGTCTAGAGTGGAAGCACTGATTTGTATTCACATTGTGTATGGTATGGGAGTTGGAGTTGTAGTACCATGTATCCTTCCCCTGAGTGACCAGCCCTGGTGCTGGGCCCAGGACCATGGAGTCTTGTGGGACTCAGGACTTTCAATGCCAACACCAGAGAACTCCTGGATAGACATGGACACCTAAGCACTGTGTTGGATTTTATATGTCAGCTTGATTGAGCAATGGCACACCCAAACAGCTGATTAAGCATTATTTCTGGGTGTGTCTGATTCAGCTTTCCTGTCATTAACCTAACACCTGACACCCACAACTTAAAGAAGAGGTTTAATTTGGCACATGTTTTAGGGGATTCTGTCTATGGTCAGCTGGCTCCAGGGCAGAAAAATGATGGTGGAAGGGCATCATGGAGCAAAGCTGCTTACTTCATGGTAGCTGGGAGGCATGACAGAGGAACCATGCCAGATTAGAAGGAGCCAGGGACCAGATGCATACCCCAAGGCCAGGCCTCCATGATCTACTCAGACATGGAGAAACTGGTTCCACCAGTCCTCTCAGTAGAACCCAAAGCCAATAAGCGTGATACTCCGACCTACCCACCATAGTCTGGGAGAGGGTTTCTCAGGGAAATGAGCGTTTGAGTCAGTGGACTGAACTGAGACCTACTGTCAGCAGTGTAGTTGACATCATCCAATGCTTTGGGACCTTGAGTAGAACAAAGAAACAGAGGAAGTGTGGATTTTCTGTTTGATTTGAGACATCCATGGCTTCCTGCCCTTAGATATTTGTCCACAAGCTCTTGGACTTTTGAACTTGGAATGAGTCATGGCACTGGCTTTCCTGGTTCTCCAGTTTGCAGACAATATTATGAGTCTTTCCAGCCTTCACAACTGCATAATCTAATCCTATAGTAAATCCTTCTCCTTTCCCTCTTTCTCCCTCCCACTCTTCCCTCTCTGCATAATGTTTCACCCACTGACAAACCACTTAAATGGTGGTGGCCCCATATGTTGTATCTCCTAGTGACTCTGTAGCATCTTAGCTTGTTTGAGTATATATACTATGATGTCCCCACGATAACAAAGTCATCCAACAATGCATTTCTCAGAACAAACCGCTACTGTTAGTGACATGTGACTACATATATTACTGTTATGATTTAGATCTGGAACGTTCCCCAAAGGTGGATTGTGGGGGTTACCTGTACCAAGTGGATTAATCTACTGATTTCATGTAAATTGAGAGATGACGACTGCTTGGGAACAGCAGATCACTGAGCGTGTGGCCGCAGAAGATAAATTCTTGCTCTGGCTTCCTGTTTGCCATGGTGTGCATAGCTTTCCGCCAATTAAGCCCTCTGCCATGCCCTTCTGCCACTGTAAGTCAAACATGAATGAACTGAGAGCATCTGAAATGTGACACAAAATTAATCTTTCCTCTAAGCTATATGTGTTGGGTATTGTGTCCTTGAAAGTGACTAGGACATAACTCCATGTAAACTGTTTTTTCCTATACATGCAAACCTATGAAGAATTTCAACATATACATTAGGAATGGTAAGGGATTAATAATAACAATGAAATAGAAAAATTTTAACAAGACTGTAATGAAAGTTAAGCAAATGTTGTCCTTCTAAGTATCATATTGCAATGTGTTCACCCTTGTTGTGATTATGTGATTATTTATCTATCCCCTTAATTCTGTTTCTCTGGAGAATGCAAGCTTATACACTTTACTGTTTTTTTTTTTTCTTTTAGCCCTTCCAATATGTGTATAGTTAGCACCTCCTGTGGTTCAACTGTCATTTCCCTGCTGGCTGATGATGTTAGGGATCTGTTCACATGCTCATTATCACCCTTATTTCCTCTTTGCTGAAGCACCTGCTAAGTCTGTTCTCTCTTTTTTTCTTGGGTTGTTTATTTTCTTACTGTTGAGTTTTGGGAGTTCTTTATGTATTCTTTTTTTTTTTTTTTTTGAGACAGGGTCTCACTCTGTAGCCCAGGCTGGTCTTGAACTCACAGCAATTCTCCTGCCTCTGTCTCCTGAGGGCTAGGATTATAGGCATGTGCCACCATGCTCAGCTTATGTGGTGTTGGGTAATCGAACCCATGACGCTGAGCTTGCTAGGCAAATGTTTAATCACTTAGCCTCTTTATATATTCTTGATCAACTCATCCTTTGACAGACATGTGATCTGCAATTTTTTCTGGCCTTCAGCTTTTTTCCATTTTCTTCTCCTTTTCCTTTATATCTCTCTTTTGTGGTATTAGGGATCGGATCCAAGGCCTTCACACAGCCGATTTTTAGTTTTGATTTTGAGACAAGGTCTTGCTAAGTTACTAAGTTTCCCAGGTTGGGTTCAAATTTGCGATCCTCCTGCTTTTCAGTCTTCCAGAATGCTGGGATTACAGGCCTGTGCCACTGGACCCAGCATCAACATATTAACTGTGATGAAATAATACAACATGGACTTTGCCATCTTAACAATTTTTATTTTATTTATTTATTTTGAGACAGGGTCTTACTCTGTAGCTCAGGCTGGTCCTGAACTCACTGGTGTAGCCCAGGCTGGTCTCAGACGCTGGACAATCTGCGTACCTCAGCCTCCCGAGTGTTGGGATTACAGGCGTGTGCCTCCATGTTCAGTTTTATGTAGTGCTGCGGAATCAAACTCAAGGACTTGCACTTGCAAGGCAGGTGCTTTAACTGTTGTGCCATTCCTCCCGCTATTTTTAGGTATACAGTTCAGTAGGGCTAAGTACACTGTTGTGCAACAGATTTCCAAATCTCTCTTTCTCCTCTCTTTCTCTCCCTCTCTCTATCCTTTTTGTATGTATGTGTACAGTTCTAGGTATCAAGCCCAGGGCCTTCTGAGTGACATCTCCAGTCCATTTTTTAGTTTTGAATTTGAGACAGCGTCTCACCAAGTTGCTCAGTTGCCCAGGCTTGGTTGAACTCACAATCCTCTTGCTTCAGCCTCCTAGAGTGCTGGAGATTACAGATTTGCACTACCAGGCCCAGATGGATTTCTAAAACTTTGCACATTCTCAAACTGAATCTATGTCGCCATTAAATACTGACTCCACATTCCTCTCTCATCCCAAACCCTGACACACACACTATCTCACTTTTGTCCATATGAATTTGACTATTCTAGAAACGTCTTACGAGTAGAATCATACGGTATTTTTGTGACTAGATTGCTTTGCTAAACTTAAAGTCTTCAAGTTCCACCCACATGCAGCAGGTACAGAATTCCTCTTCTTTTAAAGGCTCATAGACATGTTTTGTTTATCCATTCTTCTGTTAGTGAATATTTAGGTGTTTCCACTTCTTAGCTATTATAAATAATGCTGAAGTGACCATGGGCAAGTATTTGAGACCCTGTTTTCATCTTTTTGCATATATGCTCAGAATTAGATGTGCTGGATCATATAATTTTTGTTTTGATGAATGTCATACTGTTTTCTTTAACAACTCCACGATTTTGCATTCCCATCAAGGTTCCATTTTTCCTATCTTGCCAATGCTTAGCTTATGATTCTTTGATAGTAGCTACCTTCATCGATATTAGGTGGTGTCTCCCTGAGTTTTTCATTTTGTTTTTGATGCTGGGGATTGAACCTGAGGTCTCCTACATGCTTGTGCTCAGTGGCTAAATTACACATCCAGTCATCTCACTGGGGTTTTGATTTGTGTTTCCCTAATGATACTTGTTAGCTAGTGTATATTTTCTTTGAAGAAATGTCTACACAACACCTTTGCCCATTTTAACTCAGGCACCTATTTTGTTGTTGATGAGTTGTAGATTTTTATGTATGTATTCTGGGTATTAAACCCTTAGCAGATAAGACGACTTGCAAATATTTTCTCCCACTCCGTGAGGTCTTTTTTTGCTCTCTTGATACTATCCATTTTAATTTTAACAAAATCCAATTTTTTTCCATCATTTTTTCTTTCACTGCCTGTACTTTTGATGTCAGACTATTTAAGCAGACATCACAAAACCCCAAATCATACACACTTCCCCTGTTTACTTCTTAGAGTTTTAACATTGCTTTTCTTCTATGAGTTGTGCTTTTGTTACTATGCCTAACAGCTCTTTCTAGGTCACAAGAAATTTAGATGTTCTCTTCTTTTCTTTCTTTCTTTCTTCTTTTCTTTTCTTTTTTCTTTTTCTTTTTTTTTTTTTTTTTTTTTTTTTTTTTTTTTTTTTTTTTTTTTTTTTTTTTTTTTTTTTTTTTTTTTTTTTTTTTTTTTTTTTTTTTTTTTTTGAGAGTGGGTCTTGCTCTGTAGCCCTGGCTGGTCCTGAACTCACTGGTGTAGCCCAGGCTGGCCTTGGACTCTGAAAAAATCTGCCTGCCTCAGCCTTTCAAGTGCTGGGATTACAGGCATGTGCCACCATGCCCAGCTTTATGTGGTACTGGGGAATCGAACTTAGAGCCTTGTGCTCGCAAGGCAAACATTTTAACTGCTGTGCTATTCCTCCATCCCTAGATGTTTTCATCCAAAACTTTTATAGTGTTATTTTTACACTTAAATCTACAGCCCATTTTGCATTCATTTTCATGTAAGGTATGTGGTTCAGTCTGTGGCTCTCTTCTCCTCTCTCGCATTATTTTCCAGTGCCCTTTATTTAAAAGCCTACCCTTTGTCTGTTGATTTGCTTTCACATCTCTGTGAAAACTCCGCTGTCTTTGGGTGGTTCTGTTTCTAGGTTCTGATGTTCAAATAACCTAGATGTTCACCATTTTGCCAATTCCACATTATCTATAGCAAGCCTTAAAATCAGGGCATGTGATTTCTCTATTATTTGACTTTTTCAAAACTGTTTAGGCTCTCCTTGTTTCTTTACTTTTCCCAAAGAAATTTTAGACCCAACTTGCTTGTATGTTGTTATAGTTTGCCCAGACTGGGAGGTATCACAGAACAAAAATAGTGGTGAATTCACAGCCACTGCTTGCAGCCACCTTCTTGGGTTCTAATCCCAGACTCACTGTGCCCAGAAGGTGGCTTTATACATCCTGGTCAGCCTTCACAGCTTCTTTTCCTAGGTATGGGAGGATAAAGTGAGCAGCCAGACCTGCTTGTGGGGAGACAGCAAGTCCCCCACCAGTTACCATAAGGAGGGTGAACAATCTAACATTTCAACACTTTAAATGCTTGTACCCAAGTCTTAGTTACTTTCTCATTGCTGGGCCACAATGCCTGACACCTAAAACTTAAGGGAGGAAATGTTTTTTTAAATTATTATTTTCATTTTTTTCGGCATGGTTTTACCCTGTAGTTCAGGCTGGTCCTGAACTCACTATATGGCCCACACCTGCCTCAAACTCAGGCCGTTCTCAGCCCCCGAGGGCTGGAATTTACAGGCATGCAATGATATGCCTGGCTTATATGGTGCTGTGGAATCAAACCCAGGGTCTTGTGCATGTTAGACAGGCACTTTAACCCCTGAGCTATGCCTCTGGCTCCAGAAAAGGTTTACTTGAGCTCACAGTTTCGGGTGTCAGCCCATTTAGGTGGCTGGCAATAGTGGAGGGGTCTGGTAGAGGCCTAGCTGGAAAAAAGCATTTCAAGAGGAAGTAGGAAGCAGCCACTGGAGTAGAAGCTAGGGCAAGAGTATATCCTTGTGGGCCGGGCCATGCCCTCAGTGACCAGCCACATCCTTAGTAACCGACCACCTTCTCAATAATCTGCCTCTGCTGACTAGGCCCCATCTCCAAATAGCGCATGAAATCCACAGATAACCCACAACATCCAAATACATGAGGCCTTTGGGGGAACTGCAGGTCTAAACCATAACAATCCATCACCTTGGTGATTCCCTTCCAGGAAAAGTTCCTCTGTGTTCCCACATGTGTGACGTCACCTCAGGTCACAATATTACAAAGGTCAGGAAATTCCCCAAGTGTTCATCCATAGTTATACCTTTATCCATAGGTACAAGTCTAATTTATTCAGAGAAGACTTTGTTCCTGTTAGAAAAAAAAAAATGGGCAGGCTTAGACCTTTGTATTGTGGGAATATCTGCCTGACACGGATGTGGCAGGCACCATTTGTATAAAAATAAAAGAATGCATGTATAGCTTTTTTCTTTTTGCAATACTGAAGATGGAACCCAGAGTCTTAACACTGGGCTATATCCCCAGCCCGTTTTTATTTTTTGATTTTTCAGATAGACTTTTGCCATGTTGCTAGGTTACCCAGGCTGGGCTTAAACTCCCAATCCTCTTGTCTCTCTGCCTCCCAGATACTGAGATTACAGGCTTACACTACTGAGCCTGGATATGCATGTGATTCTGTGTGCACAGGCTGTCTGCAAACTTCCCCATAATTGAACAATGCCAGACACTCAGGTAGGACAGACAGGAGATAAGGAGAAAATAGGAGTGACTCAATTTTTGCTGAGTGCATTTTCTTCTATTATAACTTTTATAATATCTACATAGACTGTCTTCTTTAAAGAAGGTGAATATACTAATACAAATGGAATGAGTATTTTACCCAGAGTGATCTACCGATTCAGTGTAACCCCTATCAAATTTCCAATGAAATTTTTCACAGAAATAGAAAAAAAAAAAAAACAATCCTAAGGTACATGCAGAATCACAGAAAGATCCCAGATGGCTAAGGCAATTGTGACCATTAATCGTGATTGTCAACTTGACTGGATTTAGAAACACCTAGCAGGTTAGTGAAGTTCAGTCTGAGGTCGGACTGCCTGGGTCTGAAGAGCATCACCTTGAGGATGTTACCTGATTCCTAGCCCTTTCCTTTCTGGCAGTTTTGAACCTGTTCTGCTTCCTGACTGCCATCAAATGAGAAACTTCGCTCCACCACATCTTTCTGCCATGAGACTCCTGCCTTGAGGCCAGCCAACCACAGACTGAAACTTTGGAAACAGGAGTCAAACCTTTCCTCCTTCAAGTTGAGAGTGTCAGAGATTTGTCCCAGCAAAAAGAAAGCTAACACAGAAAATGGGTACCAGACTCAACTTCATTGTAAACCTTAAATCTTGCACTAATACATATCAATACAATGGAGAAAAAAAAAAGTTCCCCAAAACTAAAAAAAAATGGGTACCAGAGAAGTGAGATCTTTGTTGTGACAATGACTGACCATGTGGTTCAGAAAGCCTTAGGAAGTGATTTGTGTGAAGGCTTTGGAACTGCAGGCCAGAGAATCCCTAGAATGCTATAATCAGAGCCCAATGAGTGATTCTGGTTGGAACCTAGAAAACCAGAAGGCTCATGGGAATTCACACAGTAAAAACCAGGCTCATGAGATTTCAGTCGGAAATGAGGACTCGTGGGAATTGGAATAGAGGCCATCAGTATTACTTTTTTTTTCTGAGACAAGATCTTGCTCTGTAGACTTACTATGCAGACTAAACTGGCCTTCAGCTCAAGGCAATCCTCCTGCTTAACTTCTGAGTTCCGGGATTATAGGAGTGCATGACCACGACAGGCAAATTTTTATGTGGTGCTGAGGAATGGAACCCAGGGCCTTGCACAGGCGAGGCGAGCACTTTAACCACTGAGGTACACTCCCAACCCTATCGTCTACTTTTTCTCCGTGTCCTGAGACTTTTCATGGGGCTGCATTTAAAGGTAGCAGACTAATTGATGTGGCAGAGGAAATTCCAAGGCTGTCCATGGGTACTGCTGGCTGCCCTTAACCAAACCTACAGGGGGATCTGAGAGCAAAGAGCACAGCAGAATGATCTGAAAACTTAAAATTTTGACCCCAAAAGAACCACATGTAATATTGTGATCAAGGGAATTGTGGCTGCTAAAGAGATTAATGCCATTAAAATGAAACAAAGTTCTTTTTACAGGGACAAGAAGAAGGATACCTTGAGGGCATCTCAAGAATCAGCAATATATACACAATGGAGTACTAGTCAGTCATAAAGAAAAGCAAATTTGAGTTGTTTGTTGGAAAATGGATGTACCTTGGACTAATGCTAAGCAAAATAAACCAGACACAGAAAGTTAAATATTATGTGACTTCTTTTCACATGAGAAACCCAAAATATAAATAATCTAAAGAGAGGAATAAAAGATAAATGAGAGAAAATGAGAGATGAGAAGGAGACCTAAGGATGGGACAAAATGGGAAATAATTAACATGTCATATATATGTATATGTATATATATACATATATACACACATTCATGCTCGTATATGTATATATACATGTTTATATATGTATATATACATACATTTATATATGTATATATACATGTTTACATATATGTATACATACATATATTTAAATATATATGTATATAAGCTGAATGTAATTATTATGCATCATAATAATATATTAATAAAAATAATAATCTTGGGGGAAACTAAATGAACAAGATTCCTACACAACACATAGGCATCTCTTTTGTCCTAGCAAGAGGAAAACTGACCACTACAGAAATCCTGAGAAAGAACAACAAAGCTAGAGGTTTCCTATTTCCTGATTTCAAGCTATGTTAAGGTAGAAAACAGAGCCCAACCTTTTTTTCTCTCTGATAACTATAAAAGGGCATGACCCAACTGACAGCAATGGCACCCTCTCCCCTTACTAACTCTCAACTCCCCAGGGTCTCTCTGCCACACCTAGGGTTACCCATCAAAGGTGATGTGGCTCATGGTCAGGATGCCGCTTCCTGCTTTGGATGTTCAGATGCTACTGCCATCTCTCTGGGATGCAACTGGAAAACTATGCTTGACAGGGCAAAGATCAGAGAAGGAATGGGGCTGATTGCTGATACTCTCAAATCCTTAAACCCTAAGGGGCTGTGGTCACCTGGCTGGCCTTCCTAAAGTCTCCTCAGGGGGTTGAAGAAATAGCACAGGAGTACAGCTCTTGTCTAGCCAGTGTAAGACCCTCAGTTTGATACCCCAGCATCCATATATTGAGCACAGTGGCGAGCACCTGTAATCCCAGCACTCAGGAGCCTGAGGCAGGAGGTTTGCTGTGAGTGTGAGGCTAGCCTGAACTACCGAGTGAGTTTGGGACCAGTCTGAACTACAGAACAAGACCCTGTATCAAAAAAAAAAAAAAAAAAAAAAAATTGCTGAAGTCTCCTGAAAAGCAGCAGTGGTCATGATTTGAGTCTCACCAGTTTTGCAGAGACACAGAACTATTGAAGCAACTGCTTCTCCCAAAGTTAAGCAGAATTATCGTCATGACAACTGAGGTATCCTAGACACAGACAGACAACTGAGGTGTCCTAGACACAGCTGCTCTGGAAGTTATCTGCTTTGTTCATAGCAGGCTTTAAACATAGACCTGTCCCAGTTGACTCCACCTTGGAACTACTCCTGATGATTTTGCCCTGTAACCTCCAGATGATTCTACCTCTTGGTTATGAGAGTACTGAAATAAATCTGCACAAGGTATTAACTACTTGTGCATGGGCACACTGCTCAACTGCATAGGCAACACTTCCTCACCATCCTTGGGCCAGTCAAAGAGGCTTGCTCCTGCAAACTACCCTCCTGCTCTGCAGCACAGGTCTTTATAAACACCTTGCTTGAGTGGTCCTATTTCCTACTCAAGATTCTTATCTTAGATTGGCCCAAGCTGATCACATTAGTGACAGCTGTTTACACTAGGAAAGACTGGTCCAGAGGAGTGTCACAGATATAAGAGAAATAACAGACACTGGGGATGAGCAGCTGTAGAAAGCAGCGAAGACTGGCAGCAACAACTAGTGTCAATTGACTGACAGACCTGCAGTGATCTTCAGAGACCCCTAGAGAGGCAAAGCTGCCTGAAGAGCTCTATAAAGCTGCCTAAGGGGTGATGAGCCTTGGCTGCTGAGAAGCTGGTTAGGATCTATCAAGATCCATACCAGTAAGAGCAGTAACCCTAAGGACTAAGGCCACTGGCACTCAAAACCTGGATCCACTAATGGAGCTGTACTTTGTCAACTCATGATTTCTGTCTTTTTATTTTAAGGTATGAAAACAAAGGTTAGAGGAATAAAAGCTCCCACTTCCTGGGAGGGGGTCTTGAGTGGGCTGATGCTAAAGCCCACATTGTCATCTCTGTTCTCAGTGATTTAAATCTAAAAGCAGTTATGACATTTGTCAAACCTAAGACTTGAGTGAGCCTTCCCTGTCTCTTGGCCTCCTACTAGATGCCATTGTTCTATCTTCTTTCTTTCCTTCTTTTTTTTCATAGTTAAGATTGAAAATCTTTACTTTCTTTCTGGAATCACATGTAAATATTTCATAGTCTATTTGAGGAATAATTTTAAATGTTGAAAATCAGCAGATGGTGTTTACATTGTTATGAGTAAGACATTTTCATCGTGAAGTCTGCAATAACTACTATGAAATTTCCTCACTGTAGCAGTGTACTTGCTAGATGGCTTCCACTCTGCTGCCTCCCGGGACTGGGTGTGGCTGAGTGGTAGAACACCTCACAACTATGTAAGAGGTCCTTTGATTCTCAACACTACATCTGCTATCCCTGTGCTCTTCTCACAATGGGATTTTCAGTAAATCTGGGTGGACTTATGGTTATGGCAAAAGCAATGTTATGTAAGGTTTCTGCCTTGTTCTATTAGAATGCTAGCTTTTGGAAACCCCTGTTCTGCAGTGAATTGTGCCCCTTTCTCCTCTGATTTCATAGAACCAAGCCTAACTCAGTGAGATTGTACATGGAGATATGGCCTATTAGGGGATAATTAAACTTAAATAAGGTCATAGTGTGGAGCCTTGCTACATAGGATGAAAAGACACCAGGGACTTTGCACTTTCTCTTTGCATCAAGAAAACAGCCATCTGCAAAGCAAGAAGAGAGCCTGATACTACTAATGAGAGCTGTCGCCCTCTGATTCCCCATCCTATGAGGACACTTTATTTCTTCTTCAGTAATGGCAACTAAAACCAAGGCCTCTGCACTGAGCTACATCACCAGCTTTATAAAAGACATTCTTGCTACATTGCCCAGACTGGGCTCAAACTTCCAGTCCTTCTGCCTTAGTCTCCCAGAGCACTGTAATTTCAGCCATACACTCCCATCTCCAGCTCCCATGCACATTTTTGCGTTTTCCTCTTCAGACATATTCAGGCTCATGCATGACTCCCTGCTCTCCAAGCATGTTACAACGATGGTTCCTGCTGTGAGTCCTTTGCCACTCACTGTGTGGGGGTGGTCAGTGCCTCCTGCTGCCAAAGACCACAATCTTCCAGCTCTAGGAAACATTTAAAGATAACTTTGGGCCAGGTCTGGTGGTGCAAGCCTGTAATCCCAGTACTCTGGGAGGCTAAGTGAAGCAGGAGGACAGCAAGTTTGAGCCTAGCCTGAGTGTCTTAGTTATTTTCTCATCACTGGGACTCAATCTTTGACATCTGTAAATTAGGAGAGGAAAAATTTATTTCAACTCACAGTTTCAGAAGGTCACAGTCCATCCATGGGTGGCTGGCAATGGGGGAAGCACATGGTAGAGGCAGAGGTGGAGGCAGCTCCTCACAGCACTGCAAACAGGAATCCATGTCAAGTCCAGAAGGAAGGCAGGAAGCAGTATATATCCTCCCAGGTCCCATCCCAGTGATAAGCCCCTTCCGGATTTACACCCCCACCACATACCTGTAATCCATTTCACACATCTGTAATCCAATCCACATGCTTCTCTCCTACCATACACCCATAATCCACCCCTCCAGATCAGGCCCCAATCTCCCAACAGCACATGGTTCCAAAGATAATGCACAACATCCAAATACACGAACTTTTGGGGGATATTCCAGACCCAAAACACAATACTGGGCAACTCAGTAACTTTGTCTCAAAATAAAAAATAAAAATGGTGGAGCTAGAGGAACAGCTCAGCAGTTAAAGTGCTTGCCTGGCAATCTCAAGGCCCTGATATTGACCCCCCAGTACCACATAAACTGGGAAGGGTGGCAGATGCCTGTATTCCCAGCACTAGTGAGGCTGAGGCAGGAGTACTGTTGTGAGTGTTGGACCAGCCTGGGCTACAGAGCAAGAACTTGTCTCAAAAAAGTTATAAAAAAAAATAAATAAGAATTTGAAATGGGCTGGAGTTGCAGCTCAATGTAGAGGCCCTGGGCTCAATTCTCAGTACCACCAAAAAATAAAAATAAAAGACTTTGGTACTTCCTTCCTTTCTGGAGCAGAGTTCTCATTAGTTTGATACTAGATTTGAACTTCTAGGCTTCTTATTATTTTTTGCTAATTTCCTGAGCCACTACACTAATTTTACCTTCCCACTCAACTTTTTTTCTTAAAACAAGTTACTCTCATACTTCTTGATTTGGGGGTTGGCTGGATCCCACTAAGAGGTTCTTCATTTAGTTGTAGTCAGGTGGCAGCAACTGGGGCTGCTGCCAATGGCTGTCACTTGCACACCTGGCATTGGGGCAGTGACTCAGTTTGGGGAGTTGGTTGTTCATTCCCTTTGCATAGCTTCTCACATGGTTGTTGGTACTTCCTCAGACCATGATGGTCTCTGGGTAGATTTCTTATGATAACTTCTCCAAAACCAAGCATTCTGATGGCACCTTGATTTAACATAATTTTAATTTATTGTAATTTTCAGTAGTTTCTTGAAGCATCATTGAGAGGGAGTATTTTCAATGCCCTTTGACATCTGAAGGCAGTTTTGAAATACTCTTCATTTTTCTGTATTTCCTGTTTCTTCTTTGGTCACCTTTTCTCTCTTGTTTCTTTTTATGAGGAAGAATCTTTTTGTGTAGCCATGACTGACCCTTAACTCCTGGGCTCAAGTGATTCAACTGGCTCAGCCTTCTGTGTAGCTGGGTCTATAAGTACACATCACTGAGTCTGGCTTAGGTCACCTTTTCAATTTATGTGGTCTCTTTTGCTAGAAGTCCTCCCAAGTACCCAGTGATCCTTAGCTGTCTGTTTAATCAAAGATTTAGCTCACAGAGAACAGATAGAGAGCTCACATTCAAGAGTAGCACTTGCCAAGTACTCAGCAGGGGCCAGACTGATCACACTAGAGATCTTTTTCAACATCTTTTTCAACATCTCTAGTGTTGCTGCCTCTTCCCTTCCATCTTCTGAGCCTGGCAGACCCTGGTGCTCTATAGTTACATGTGTTTGAGAGGATGAGGGATGCAGAAGAATGGGAATCTGCTGGTTCATGAATATGCACATGCATATACTTCAGTCTCCTGGTGTGCTGACCCCCTTGTGGTGCTTGGTATCAACAGAGAAGACTGGAGGCCAAGGCATTTCCCCCACCTGTCACCAAACTGCCTCTGGATATTTATGGCCCTGTCACATCTCTGGGAGCTGACTCTTTCATTCTTTCTAGTCAGCCTTTAGACTTCATCACATTATCTGAAAAGCTAATGGGTCCCAGGTTCTGAATAACACAGAGGTTAGCAGAGCATTGCCTACCAAGTGCAAGGCCCAGGGTTTGATTCCCTAGCATCACATAAGCTGGGCATGGTGGCACTTGCCTGGAATTCCAGTACTTAGGAGGCTGAGGCAGGAGGATTGCTGTGTGTTCAAGGCCAGCCAGGGCTCCAGCGAGTTGAGTTGAGTTCCGTTATGAAGACCCTGTCTCAAAAAGAAAGGTAGAAAGAAAGAAAGAAAAAAAGAAAGCAAGCAAGCTAGCAGGTTCCTAGTAGGAAGAATGGTACAGGTTCAAGTGCCCATCATAGCACTGACTAGAAACCCTAATCCAAACAGTGCTGGTGTACTTTGCCCTTCGGTAATTTTCTGTCAAACAAGAGGGTGCCATGAGAGAGGTGCCAAGAGAGAGGTCCCCCTGCTTGTGGCATTTAGATGCACAGCCCTAGCAAAATAGTGGGACAGATGTCTGTTCGCGCTCTTCCTGCACCTGCCGTGAACCAAGGCCTGGAGAAGCAATAATGGCTCGAGCACACAGGGAAATTATACACAAAGACGAACCAGTCCTGTATTCTGAATTTATCATGGAGTCTCTCAATAGGCTAAAGATAGTCCCAAAATTTTTATGTGCACCCAAGACTACACTCCGCACAATACTGGGCCAAAGCCTTTGAATTCAACTCCTTCAGGGGACATATCCCCTTAGGATTTCCTTAAACATTACTACCAAGAAAAGGTTTGTGAATTTATGTAGAGACTTAGTCATTTACCACAATTACCTGTTTGAAGCCCTTCCTTTTATATGTCCTTTTCAATACTTCCAAGAACTGTCACTGTGTGATATCTGAGAGCTGCTACAACAAAGCCACCATACCAAATGGCAGGGAATGGGGCTGTAGCTTAGTGGTTAAAGCGTGTCTAAAAAATAAAAACAAAACAAAACAACAAACACCACCCCCTGCCACAGCCTGCTCATCATCCTCTGTCATCTGAGCAGTGTCCGAGGTGTTCAGCTAGGATGTGCTGCTTCCTCAGGACCCAGCCGTAGTTGGGACATAAATGTACACGAACAGGTATCTGACCTCCGGTCTAACTTATTTGTCACAGATTGTTTTTAAGTGGATAACAAATATGTTCAATGAAGTAAAATTTGGCTTTTCAACACACACACACACACACACACACACACACACACACACACACACAAGAAGGTGGCATGCTGACCTACAGTGTTCTAAAGACTGACTCACCTTGGCCCAGGTTGATATAAAATCTGACTTCAGCTTCTCTCGCTGCTTGGAGTGTCATCTTTGCACATGTTGCTGCTGGATCCTATACAGCAGAGCACATATGAGGCTCAGGAGGCTCCACTTAATCCCGGCTTTGCTGTGTTCTTACTATGGCCTTGGATACACACTTCTACCTCTCTACATGTTTCATCATGAGTCAAACACAACTAATTACCCCCATCTGACACAGAGGACTACTGAAATCTACAAGTGAATGCACATGAATGGACCTGAGGGTCACCTGCCAGGGTAGCCCATGGTTAGGACCTGATCATGAGCATCCCCTCCTGCAGGTCAAAGTCGGTTCAGGCCAACAATAAAACAGTGATTTTCTAAGTACCTGCAAAAGACCAGGCCTTCCATAATCCACAAGCAAAGTCCTTTCTTTCTTCCTTCCTTCCTTCCCTCCTTTCTGACTCATTGCAATCCTCCCGCCTCAGCCTCCCAAGTGCTGGAATTACAGGTATGCGCCATCACGCCCAGCTTTATATTGTGCTAGGGAACTGAACTGAAGGGCTTGTGCTTGCTAGGCAAGCGCTTTAACTGCAGTGTCATTCCTCTAGCCTCTCTGTATCTTTTGAAACAAGGTCTCACTCTGTAGTCCAGGCTAGTCTTGGACTATGTAGCTCAGGCTGGTCTTGAACTCACAGCAATCTTCCTTTGCCTCCTGAGTGTTGGGATTACAGGTGTGTATCACTATGCCCAACTTATATTTTTTATATTCTCAAAGAGAACCCACAGAAAAACTAGGATCTCTTTGAAATTAAAAATAGGATTGCTTGGGTTGGGTATATAGCTCAGTAGTAGTGTGCTTGCTTGGCATCCTCAAGTCAGAAGAAAAAATACTACTGAAAAAATTCTGTTAAGAGTTGAAAGATGTAGGAATAATATGGCAGAATAACATGACAAAATACAGACATAAAATGTGAGAAACAGGATGAGCGTCCCAGGAGGTCAGTGCAAGAACAGATACGGTGAAGCTCAAGTTAAGATGCTGACGAGGGACTGGAGAAATAGCCCAATGGTTAGAACACTTGCCTAGCAAGTTCAAGGCCCTGAGCTTGATTTCCCAGAACCACATAAGCTGGGCGTGATGGTGCATGCTTGTAATTGCAGCTCTTGGGAGGCTGAGGCAGGAGAACTGCCACGAGTTGGAGGCCACCCTGGCTCCACAGTGAGCTCAGACCAGCCTGGATGCAGAGAGAGAACCGGTCTCAAAAGAAAAAATAAATAAAGAAACAGAGAAAAAAGATGATGAGGAGGAGGAGGTGCAGAACAGACAAGAGCAAACAGCAAAGTAATTGGCCACAAACAGATAAAAGAATTCCAATCACTTCTGAAAAGGGATTACTGACTACATGGATCAAAGATGCCATAGGCATTCATTTCATTTACTTACAAACCCTGAGTGCATATGTTACTTTCATGCATTCACAAGACCAATCAACAGACATTCCAAGAGCCTGACTGCTCCTGGTATGGTGGTGGGCATACCTCTGCTTATGGGAAGCCCACTTTCTCTTGGAGACACAGACCACAAATAAAATCAAGTCAATAGCTGATTGTAGCAGCGCATGCCTGCAATACCAGTACCCAACAAACTGAGGAAGGCGGCTCTCCAAGGTAGCTGGACTACATACTGAGTTCAAGGCCAGCCTGAACTACAGGACAAGATCTTGTCCGAAGAAATAAAAACCCACCAAATCTGCTAGGCACGGACACCGGCACTATACGGTTGGAAAATGATATCATAGGACACAATGGCCAAGCTCTTCGAAGGGGAGGACAGTGGAAAGGCAGAGTGGGCTCCGGTGCCAAATCACCACGGAGGCTGTGGGTTTGCAAGGGTGGAAACAGCGCAGCGGAGGAACAATTTCCCTTGCTGCACAGGACTGCGCAAGAGGGCACTGCTGACCTGGCTGCGCACTGGGGACAACACCCGACCTCGTGGGATGGAGGGCACCATCTACTTTGGGGTCTGCATCACGCCCCTCGCAAGCTTCCCGCCACCTGGGGTACAGACCCGCAGAAACGACAGGAGTCTCCCCAGGGGCAGGCCCTATCTTGGGGCCCAAAAACCACGTCGTTACAGATGGAGAAACTGAGGCGGGAGCAGTGAAGCACTCGCCCAAGCAAGAGCCTATGCTGGGCGGCTGGGCGGGATCCGTGGGGCCCTTGCCTGAGTATGCGCGACTCGGCAAACAGAAGGGGTCACGCTGCGGTCAAGGCGGAAACACCTGGATCCCGAAGAAAGGGAAGGCTCCAGCGTGCGTGGGCGCCGGGGGCCGGCCTCGGAGAGTGACCGAAGCGCCCGGGTGAGACCCAGCGTGCGCCAGCCTACAGAGCTGGCCCGTGGAGGCGCGGCATGGAGCGAAGAAAGGCCAGCAGGCAGGCGGGGTCACGGAAGGACGCGTGGAGAAAAAAAAAGACCAAAGGGTGACCGCACCTGGACACCGCGCAAGGCCCCGCCCACCTCCATACCGCTTGGCCAACCGGAAGGTGCCTCCCAGCGGTACCCGCCGCCACCCGCGCCCGCCGCGAGGCGTGTCGGGATTTATAGTCCATCCTCCTCCAGGCCCGTTTGGTACCTGCGCTTTGCCGTCTTCCGCCTTGCCCCGCTGCCTTCCGGAACTTGTAGTCCGGGATCCGTGGGGTTCGGGCACTCGGCGGTCGGTCGGACTCGGAGTCCCATAGAGCCGCGCGCCCGCCACGACGTCGTTGCCACCGCCGCTGCTGCAGCCGCCGACTCGCAGGCCAGGAGGCCCGGGCGTTCCGGGCGACAGAGGCTGCGGAGCGGGCCGGAAGGCCGTAATGGAGCCCCCCGGAGGTGGGCGTGCTGCCGGCGGGCAGCGTCAGACGGTCCGGGAGGCCGCGAAGGGCCGGGCAAGGCTCTAGGCGCGGGCCTCGCGGAAGAGGGCGGAGGGGGGCAGCCTGGCGGGGGTCTCGCGGCGATCACACTGATCCAGCGGCCTGCCGTCCCTCGCAGGGGCTTGAGGCGCGCAGGGTGAGCGGGCTCCCGGGCCACAGGAACTCGGACGGACGGGCGCGGCGGCGCGGACATGGCTCATCTCAGGGGCTTCGCGCACCAGGTGAGGGTCTGCGTCCGCGTGCCTGGGGGTGGTTCGCCGAACGGACGGCGGGGAGGCCTCGGGAGGAGCGGGGTTTCTGCACGCCGTGCGCCGGAACCCACCGGGGAGGGGCGGGAGGCTGCCCCGGGCGGAACCTGTGTGACCCAGGCTCGGAGAGCTTTCCTGAGGGACTCGACTGGTCCTTGTTTTGGTTAACGGGACGTTGTCATTTCCAACGGCGCCCACCTGAAGTTGGCCGAGTACCCTCCCCAGTGAGTCGCGGCCAGTTGGCGGGCAGGGAGAACCAGCTGGTACTGGGCAGGCAGGGCGAGGCAGTCTGGAAACCGTGTGCCTGGTATTTTATATACTCTCCTGTTCCTTTTTAATTTCAAAGCAAGACGATGAAAGAGTCAACCACTCGGGTTGTTAGGTTTTTTTCGCCTTTTCTCTTCAGTTTTGCTCTCCTTTCTGCCGGGGTTTAGGCCGGTTGGAGGCGGTGCTGGAACCCCGCTAAGGACAGTGTAGCCCGCCCTCCCGTTCTTATGTGCTGCATCCTTGAGAACTGGGCAGAGGGACAGGAAGCGCGTCCGCTCGCGCGGGGAGCAGGAACTGAAATCAGGGCTCCTTGGAGGAAGCTGGACCAGCTTGGAAACCCAGCTGTTGGGCAGGGCTCTTGGACCAGCTGTGGTCAACAGATGGGAACCGGGGCCTGCTGACTGATACTGAATTAAGCTCACGCATTTTCGATTGCATTTTGACAATTTGTGCCTGGTAATTACATGACTAAGATGCTGCGAGAAAAAAAAATCTTCTAGATTATTTTTAAGACCTGCAGGATTAGCTCCTGTGAGTCACAGCATAACAAGTTGGAGCTGGGAGCTGCCCTATTGGAGAGAATGTAAAGGTGCCTCTAAAGGGAGGAAGCACCCTGTGTCCTTTTAGAAACCCTTCCTTATGACCTTTGACAGTGGCAAGAAGCCTGGTGGAGGCTGCTGCTTGTTTCCTGAGACCGCTGCCATGATGTTTTGTAGCTTGCGGGCAGTGCCTGTGTCGTACTGTGGGATACCTCCCACACCCAGTGCTTTTACGTCTGACTTCGCAGTTCTACCCGAGTGGTTCTGCTTAGCTGTTGGACGAGCACTGTGTTGTCACCTCGCTGCTACCTGCCAGATGGTGATTGAGAAGTCTCTGGTGTATGCTCTTGGTAGCTCCTTTTGTATTGTGGGGTGATTCTAGTAGCAGACATATAGGCTAGCAGGGAGGGGCCCCAGACCTAGCAGCCTCAGCTGATTTAGATAACTGGCTAGAGCCAGTCGCGTGGTCTGGGCAGTGGTCCTGAGCACTACATCATCCTGGAGAGGATTGTGAGCCCCTCCCTGCCAGCCCCAGGAGCTACTTGGCTTTCGTTTCTTTTTTTCTTTGGGTACTGGGGATTGAACCCAGAGCATTCTCGGTAGAATACAGCACCAGCTAGGGTCTCACTAAGGTTCCTGGGCTGGGGGCTTCACAGTGCTCTTCTGGAGTTTGGGCTGGGCTCACACTTAGAATCTTCCTGTTTTAGGCTCCCGAATACTGGGATTATAGGTGTCACTACTACTCCTGGCCACCTTTCCATTATCAGGTAGAGTTGGGAACAGGGCTGTTCCTCCCATGTAAATGTAGAGTCAGGACCTCAGCCAAGAGTGCTTCTGTCAGTTTGTTTCTGCTAAGGCTGACTGACTCACAGTTGTGGGTACCCAGAACTGTGGGACTTGGGTATCAAGGCTCCCATCTTCCCTGCTGAGCCCTTTGTCTTTGGGGACTGCTGTATTCCTTTGCTTTGAGGAGGTGTGAGTGCATGCCTGGGGATGTCCCTGGCCCAGGTCTGCCATGGTTGGGCCAGGCCTGATCGTGGGCCCTGTGTGAAGAGCAGTGTAGGTTTCCTAGGAGGGGGAGGAATGGGAGGATGGGTGTCAGAGCCTGAGGAGTGGGATGGAGGCTCCACCTCTCCCGTGCCTACTCAGGCACTTTGGCAGGCAGCGGACTGAGTCTTCAGAGGTGGACACAGCTTCAGGGTGTGGCTCTCTGATCTTGTCTCTCCAGATTATACTAGCAGAGGCTGAGGGCAGGACTGCGGGCTGGCAGCTTTGTGGAAGCTATGGTAAGGGTGTTGAGGAGGGCCTGATGGACTGTGTTAAGAGGGTATTTGAGAGGGCCTATTGAGCCTGTGGGAGAAGCTGGCAGAAGTGGCACTACTCAAAATCTGTCCTGCACCCGGCATTCAGAAATGAGCAGGGAGTAGGTGGTCCCCACCCAGAAATGGCGAAGTAGGAGAGTGATGTTTTAATACAGAGCGCCTCCCTTTCAGCAGCTGGGGTGAGGTGCACTAATGAGTTGGGAGGGTCTGATGAGTTCCTATGAGAGTGCCCAGCCCTGGAGGGCTTTTATTTTCAACAGCGATTGGCTGTGACCCAGCTGAACTGCTCACCCCCAACCTGAAAACAGCTGAGCTGTCTGAATCATTAGCCACATTCTGTGAGTTTTCCCTGGCTTCTCTTGAACTCGCAGCCATCAGGAGAGGAGAGGCTGGGGACAACTGCTGCTAACCCTGGCCAGTGCCATCTGAGGGCCCCGAAAGCGCTCAGCTTTCCCTTTCCAGCCATATACTGCAGTCTTGGCTTTGGGGACTTCCTGATAGCAGGTCATTTCTAGTCATCCCCTGCTGTCTCCTCACGTGCATGGGCAGTAAGAGTCGGTTGCTGTTCTGGAGCGGCAGTGGGAAGGGCCGTTGTGCAGGACAGGTTGCCTTTTTCTTAATTGGCTAAGTGAGAGCATGTGTGAACATCACAGCTGGCCTGCTTAGCTGCCTGTTTTGGTCACTACTGCATGGAGGCTGCGTGCACATACCCAGGTCCCACCACACCAGCTTTCTCACTGTAGTTCAGGCTGTTCCTGAACTCACTGTGTAGTCCAGGCTGGCCTTAAACTAATGGCAGTCCTCCTGCCTCAGCCTCCTGAGTGTGGAAATTACAGGCGTGTGCCACCTTGCCCAGCTTATGTGATGCTGAGAATTGACCAGGACCTTGTACTTGCTAGGCAAACACTCTGTGCTGTGCTATTCCCCCAGCCCCACCAACCTTCTTGAGAAGGTTTAGACTAGGGCTCTCTCCACCCCCCAGCAGACCACACTGTGTGTAGTTCGGTCACCTTTGGAGACTGGTGCTCAGAATGGGATCACAGAATGGTTGGTGGTATGTTTCACAGGTGCCATCCCCGTACACCTCTCTTGGTTACACACCCTAGGAAGCGAGCTAGAATATAGTTTCAGACTGGGTCACTTGGTTCCAACATGAACCACTATGCAAGGGATGGTAGTAGGCCCCACACAGCTGTCTCCCCGGGGAGAAGGCAGCTGTAACAGTTCCTAGAGGACATGATCTTTTTAGAAGGGCAAGTTCTGCCTTAACCACAGCGCGAGGTGGATAGTGGAGCAGTTGAGTGTTTGTTCATTCTGCATGACAAGGTATGCGTTTGCCTTTTTATGCCAGTTTTAATTAGCACCAAAATGCTGCCTGGATGCAGGGGCAGTCTCTTTGTAGTAGAGGCTCAGACTTACTGTAGACAAGATTGGAGGCTTCCACCTCCTAGACCTTGGTTGCCTGAGTTGCTAAGCGTCAGGGGCCCTGTGTGCACTGTGTTCTTCACACACTCATCACTCTGGGAAAACATGATGCTAAAGGGAACACTTTTCTCAGGAAACTAGGCACTCGTCTGGACAGATGCCAGGGAACTCCCAGCCGTGGCTCTGGAGGAGTTCTGTTGATTTCGTTCTTGTCTGTGCAGTAAGAGCTCAGGAGCCATCTCAGCTCCTGATGTGCCAGAACATCAAAGTCTGGCACGAAGTCCAGCCTCGAAGTCCAGAATATAGTGTGGGCCAAAGACACACCTTGCAGGCCTTGTCCTGACACTTGAGGTATGCCGACCTGTGAACCTTTGCATTGTTAGCTTGGCAACTCCCTGGCCTTGTTTGTTTAAAGCTGTAGTGAGAACCACATGAGGCAGCTTTCTGTGTTGTTGAATGTCTAGAGTAAGCGCCTAAAAAGTATTGGTTTATTCCCAGCACTTGGGAGGCTGAGGCAGGAAGATTGCCGTGAGTTTGAGCCCAGCCTGGTTTTACGTAGTGAATTCATGACCAGTGTGAATTACTGAGACCCTGCCGCAAAAATAAAAGAATAAATAATAGGGACTGGTGGAATGTTTCAGAAGTACCTGAGTTTGATTCCCCAGCACCACAAATGTAAGCCAGGCATGGTGGCACACGCCTATAATCCAGCAATTGGGAGGCTGAGACAGGAGGATTACCGTGAGTCTAAGGTCAGCCTGGGCTTCATAGTGAGTTCAGGACCAGCCTGGATTACATAATGAGAACCTGTCTCAAAAAAAAAAAAAAAAAAAGTACTGGTTTAGCTCAGTGCTGGTATGAAAGTATGGCCAGCTAGAGGACTGATGTGGGGCCAGAAACCCTTTTAAGAAGTGTACGAATGTGCTTAACCTAGGCTGTACTTTTTAAAAATAGAATTTATTTTAAAAAACAGTTTTAGGCCTATATCAAAACCATTGAGTGTCTAAATTGCCCTCCCACTCACCCACCCATACATTTGATTTGTTACTAACATCTGGCTTTTTACAACTGAGGAGGCCATGTAGAAACGTGGTTATTAACTAAGTCAGGGTTCACCGTGTTTCACACTCTGGGAACTCCGTTGGGTAACGGAGCATTAAGTTTTCTGAACAAGGTTTAGAAGAAGGAACCAGAAAGAAATGAAGGTGAGCTCCTTTGGGCTCCTCCTTATGGCTTGCGGTCTCACTCTGCAGGGTCTTCTCTGCCTATCTGGCACTTCCTCTGATAAGGCACTGCTCACCCTCTGTCCCCACTTGCCTCTGCAGCACTCTCGAGTGGACCCTGAGGAGCTCTTCACCAAGCTTGACCGCATTGGCAAGGGCTCTTTCGGGGAAGTGTACAAGGGCATTGACAACCACACCAAAGAGGTAGTGGCCATCAAGATCATCGACCTGGAGGAGGCTGAGGATGAGATCGAGGACATCCAGCAGGAGATCACTGTGCTCAGCCAATGTGACAGTCCCTACATCACTCGCTACTTTGGTTCCTACCTGAAGGTGCCTGCAGGGAGGCAGAGGGTTTGCAGGGTGCTGGTGGGGGTTATGTGTTCTGTGCTAGGCCCTTTTCTTCCTCTGTTAAGGGCCTGACATACCTGAAGTTCCATGGCTGGGTGGGGTGTAGGGAAGAACAGAGCATGTTACTGTGCAGGATACAAGGGTTCTTTTAGAAGGTAAAGGAGGCTTCATAGGGGAGCAGAGCTTTCCAAAATGCGAGATACAGGGTGGGTAGGGAGTAAGCAGGGACTGCAGAGGTCAGTTGCCCCTGAAGAGGCCGTAATGATGGGGCGGCATGCCTACTGGCACTGGTTAGAGACCTCTGGAGCTCTTATCGATAGTGATTACTGCCTGGGCTTGCCAAGGAGAATGCTTGGTGTGTGGCTGCATTTGTCCCAGACCCTGAAGGCTAGATCTGAGTCCTGGGTTTGATGAACACTTGATCTGTCCACTACATACCTGTGGCAGAGCAGGGATGCGGCAGGTGGGGAGATGAGTGAGGCTGTTTCTGTTAGGAGTTCCTCATACAGAGCCCTGAATGCTTCTGTGTGCGTGTGTGCACGTGCATGTGTGTGTGCGTGCACGCATGTTTGGCCTGTGGGCTCATGTTGGGTATGCCCCCAGTGCTTGCTGCCTGATGCTTACCGGTTTCTCTCCATTTCCAGAGCACCAAGCTATGGATTATCATGGAATACCTGGGTGGTGGCTCTGCCCTGGATTTGGTGAGTCTGGGCTGCAACAGTGGGCAGCCTGCTGTGGGGGTTGTCATGAAGATTTCCACTAGCCCGTGGGTTCCCCTGGGCCACCTCTTCCGTGTCTTAGTATATTATGTGTTAGTCAGGAATCATCCACACCAAGAATGAACTTACCCTGGAGTCCTGGGCCTCTGCTAGTCTGAAGATAGGAAGGATAATGACCCCAGGCAAAAAGGCTAGGGGAGCTCTAGAGTGTGGCTGGGTCCGCTTCTCATTTGTTACATCCACCGGCAAGGTCGAGCTTATGTTCTTCAGAATAGCTGTCTCAACCCCACTCACCTCAGCCAGCATCTGACAGACTTGTGTTTCAGGAGTAGTTAAAGGAACCCAAGGCCCTCAGCTATCGGCAGGAATAACCTCTCCCCTGGGTAAGGTACTAGAACTAAGTTCCTGAGGATGAGGATCGGGATGGGGCTGGGTTGGGTACTGAGCCCTGCCTTGCCCTGCTGTCTTCCTCTAGCTGAAACCAGGCCCCCTGGAGGAGACCTATATCGCCACTATATTGCGGGAGATTCTGAAAGGACTAGACTATCTACACTCAGAGCGCAAGATCCACCGTGACATCAAAGGTCCTGCGGGATGGGCAAGGCTCCCATTGTGTCCTGGCCCCACTGACCTAGGAAGGCCTGTGTCTGGTAGCCTTGCTGCCACCTGGAAACTGAGTGATTCCAAAATATTCCTCTTTCCAGAAGATGCTGCCAGTAACAACTTTGTTCTCCTTTCCTTTCCTTTCCTTTCCTTTTTGTCTAACTTCCTTCCTTCCTTCCTTCTTTCCTTCCTTCCTTCCTTCTCTTTCTTTCTTTCTTTGTGCTAGGGATTGTAAACTTAGGGTCTGTACATGTTAAATGAGTACGTTAGTACTCGGCTACACCCCAGACATAATAGACCTAGAGTTGGGCAGGGCCAGTTTAAAATAAGTATGAATTCTTGCCTGTGGATGTACCTGAGAGTTAGATGTGGGTTTGTACAAATCCACCGTGTGACTGGCTCTGTTGAATACACACAGGGCTGGCCTGTCCCTGGCAAGGGACTTGCTGAGGACATTGAGTCATTTTGTTCATGTGAAGATGCAGCCGATAGAAGCAGGGTCTTCCTGACTGGCCTGTGTTGGCTGTGCCATTGGGTCAGGTCATTCCCAGGAGCCTTGGGGAGGCGCATCATGTGTCATGGAAGCTAGATGTGGAGAAGGCCCTAGAGTTCAGGTGGGGACATTTCTGAGCTGGTCCCTTAACTTACGGGCTTCTTCTGCTCCCTCATAGCCCAAGGTGGCCTGGTTTGACCACCTTGCAAAGAAAGCAGAGGTCTTAGTATGGCCTTGCTTAAGTTCCCGTGGGTTAGGTGGGTGCCATTTTGGCAGGTGGAGTGTCGGCTCCAGAGACAGGTTTGGGGGCTTTTGGCTGCATGATCACGGGGCTTCCTGGGGCATGTGGAGCTGAGGATGATGATGACCTGTCCTCTGTTGAGCAGCTGCCAATGTGCTGCTCTCAGAGCAGGGAGATGTGAAGCTGGCAGACTTCGGGGTGGCGGGGCAGCTCACAGATACGCAGATCAAGAGGAACACATTTGTGGGTACTCCCTTCTGGATGGCACCTGAGGTCATCAAGCAGTCAGCCTATGACTTCAAGGTGTGTGTGGTGGGTGAGAGGGAGGGAGCTGCTACAGGTGGGTCATGGTGTTAATGTGAAGCAGCTGTCCCTTGTGGTGTCCTGTCTAGGCTGACATCTGGTCCCTGGGCATCACGGCCATTGAACTGGCCAAAGGGGAGCCACCAAATTCTGACCTGCACCCCATGCGTGTCTTGTTCCTGATCCCTAAGAACAGCCCACCCACACTGGAGGGCCACCATAGCAGGCCCTTCAAGGAATTTGTGGAGGCCTGCCTCAACAAGGACCCTCGATTCGTAAGCCTGCCCCATGGACCCTTGCAGACAAGACTGTTACAGAAGGAGGATGTTGACCTGGGAGTGGGGTGGGGGCCCAAAGGTATAGCCAGCCTCCTAGTTGTGGTCTCCCACTATAAGGGCCTCCACCACACCAACCCCTATGTCTATGCATCCTCCCTTGTGAATGCTGTGCTATGGTGGTGGACCTTAGCTGTGCGTGGGTACCTGATGACCAGCATTCATCCTTACAGCGGCCTACTGCCAAGGAGCTCCTGAAGCACAAGTTCATCACGCGCTATACCAAGAAGACCTCATTTCTTACTGAGCTCATTGACCGCTACAAGCGTTGGAAGTCAGAGGGCCATGGCGAGGAGTCCAGCTCTGAGGATTCCGACATGTAGGAACCTGGCCTGTCGTTGGGGGGACTTTTTGCACCTTGTGCACCGCGTGGCCCTGGGTGCTTTAGCCAGGTGGAGTTCTGCTTCAGAGGCAGGATTTGGGGTCTGATGTTGGGCAGAAGCTCTTAGGCTGAAAGACAGGCTGGTGCTGCAGCCTTGGCAGAACTCTACCTACTTTGATGGCCTCTTCTGCCATGTGAGGCTGCCTCAGAAACCAGTGAGATGTGCCCTGAGACCCTGGTTACTCCAGCCCTGTCCCCACTGCCTGCTGACTTATTTTCCTTTCCAGAGACGGTGAGGCTGAGGAAGGGGAACAGGGCCCCATTTGGACGTTCCCCCCAACCATCCGGCCAAGCCCACATAACAAGCTACACAAGGGGACAGCCCTGCACGGCTCACAGAAGGTCTGTTCATGGTCTGCCCCCAGGGCTACGGCTCTCTGCAACTAGCCTTGTCTTAGGTCCCCTGGGGCAGCAAGTGTTGGTGCTGCGGGGTGGGTTGGGTGTGGGGCCTGGAGAGATAAGCTCCAGAGTTCCCTTCACCTGGGGCCCCTGTGAAGAGCTGGGGGAGGCGGGCAGGGCAGATTGGGTGGTTTGAAGCCCCGAGTGTCACCAGGCTGTTTGGGAGTTTCCTGAAGCTTGTGTGGAGTGTGTAGACCACAAGTGCCCACGTGTGTGGGGAAAGTGAAGCCTGTTGAGAGCTGACTGGGTGAGATTTCAAGATCTCTGCTCATGACACCCAACCACCTTGTGATTTGGGGGCTGGCTTCTGGGCATGGGCAGAAACAAGTGGAGAAGGGAGTTTCCTGCCCCCACCCATGCCCCACTTTCACCCCTGCAGCCTGCAGACCCCATCAAGAGACAGCCGAGGTCCCAATGCCTGTCCACACTGGTCCGGCCTGTCTTTGGAGAGGTGAGGATGGAATTGGGCCTTGGTCTTGCAGGGCTGTGACTTTGTTCTGCAGAGATATCCCCTGTGGCATTGTGTTGCAGTACACTGGTTGGCCCTGAGCACAGGATCCCATCTGGTCAATTTCCAGGTCTTGCAGCTGATTGTGGGTAGGTTTGTGGGCTGGGATTTCTGAGACAAAGACTGACAAGGAGCCCTTGAAACTCCTGGAATGAATTGCACGGCCCTTGGCAGAGCCCTTTTGTTTCTGAGCTTGAACTGAGTGATATATTGAGCTGTATCTCCAGACCCTTTTTGAGATTTTGCGATCAAGTGTTGTTGTGTTGACTAGGCTGGCCCAGTTGTAATCCTGACTCAGCCTCCAAGTAGCTTGGATTACAGGTGTGTATCACTGTGCCTACCTCTGGCAGGTGTTCCTGTACCTGCAGAAGTCCCCTGGTGTCCCAGGGTCCAGCAAGGGCTAATGTTTTATGACACTTTCAGTATAGTGATCCATAAAAGCAGAAAAG
Organism: Ctenodactylus gundi; assembly: GCA_004027205.1. NCBI lineage: Eukaryota > Metazoa > Chordata > Mammalia > Rodentia > Ctenodactylidae > Ctenodactylus > Ctenodactylus gundi. The sequence goes on along the minus strand of PVKB01002701.1, from coordinate 158,058 downwards.
GGCTGATTCTTGGTGCTAGAATTAGTCTCAGAGCAGGGCAGCCTGAGGGTGATCCCCTGGTGGTCATGTGGCCTCATTACAGTCACCTGCTACTGGGAGATCACAGCCATTTCTGGAAATAATGATACACCTGAGACCGCCTCTTCCATACTGGGACATGAGGCTTGGGCATGAGTCATAGCCTGCTCTCCTGAAGTTACCAGCTCTCCCTACTGGGAGAGTGCCAGTAGTGCCAGGAGCTCAGGGTGGAAGGACAGCAGCACCGTCTGAGAACAGCAACAGTGTCTCCAGCCCAAGTATGACACAGCTTGCTGGGTCTACTCTCCAGCCCCAGGTTGGACAGGAGAGGCTTCTCAGGAGCTGAGGTTGTGCTGGTGGTTGCTAAGAGCTGCCTAGCCTGGGTCCCATTTGGGATGTGCATCACAGTGCCTAGGCCTAATCCTGTATTGTACTTTGGGAGTTGGTGGGATGCCTGCTTTTAAATCAGGTTTGGGGGCTGGAGGAATAGCTTAGCTGTTAAAGCACTTGCCAAGACGTGCTCAGTACCTGAGTTCAATTCCCCAGCACACCTGCAATCCCAACACTTGGGTGTATGAGGCAGGAGAATTGCTGTAAGTCCAAGACCAGCCTCGGCTACATAGTGAGTTCAGGACCAGCCTGGACTACAAAGAAGACCCTGTCTCAAAAAAAAAAAAAAAAATCACATTAACTCAGACTCGACCAACCTATGTTAGAGCTTCTGTGACCTTCAGCTGGGAGGAATAAGAATGGAGGCTTGAGACTTCCTGGAGCACAGAGGGGAGTTTGTGGTACAGTGTCCATTAGGGTCCCATTGGCAGGGCACAGGGCACACTGCCTGTGCCAAGGCTCCCGCTGGTTTTCTGGAGGGCTTCCAGATGTGAGTATCAGGCAAGGCCCAGTCAAATACAGCATATGTCCACAGCTCAAAGAGAAGCACAAGCAGAGCGGCGGGAGTGTGGGTGCCCTGGAGGAGCTGGAGAATGCTTTCAGCCTGGCTGAGGAATCCTGCCCTGGCATCTCGGACAAGCTGATGGTGCACCTGGTGGAGCGAGTGCAGAGGTGAGGGTGAGGTGCACTCTTGGGAGTGGCTGGGTTGGACCTTCCTGTGTAGTCTTGAGTGGCATCATCTTTTCTTGCTTGTGTGGGCTACCTCAGGGTATGGCTTTGGGCCACGAGTGGGAGATGCGTCCCTCAGCTTCAGTGTTGGAGTGGGAGTCTCCGGTTTGGTGGTACAGTACTCTAAAGCTGACGACTGATTTCTCTGCATGGTGTCCTGTGAGGGCCTGCAACTGATGGGCAGCTCTGAGCCAGCTTGCGTCTCTGGTGAAGGATGGGGGTGGAGGGGAGGGGTAAGCTTCTCTCAGCAGCCTGATGAGCCTCAAGGTTCCCACTGCGGCACTGTCACCAATGTGCCAGCTCCTCTTCTGCCCTTTGGGTGAAGGGTTCTGCTCCCATACCCAGCAGGAGACTCATCCAAGCAGTCCAGACCAGTCAGTGCTGCTCCCAAGGCCCGAATCACTAAGGACACCTTCTGGCCTGCAAGCTGCTGGTGGTCATGGCTACTCATGCAGATTGCACACGTGAAGCCACCATGCCTGGCTGCTGGGGTGTGTGTCCAGCCGTGGTAACAGGCTTTCTCCTCTGCAGGTTCTCACACAGCAGGAACCACCTAACATCAGCCCGTTGAGCATGGTGCTCTTCATGGCGACGGAGACGACTGCTTTGCCTTTTGTGTTGCATTCTAAAGGAACTGACTTGGAAGTCCCCTCATGCTATGTTGTGACTGTAAGGACACCTTGGCCTGCGGTCCTCAACAAGCCAGGTCACCTTCCTGCCCCCGCATAGCATTGTGCTCCACACCTGTGTCAGCTTCCCTCTCCTGGCCTGGCTAAAGCTGCATCCAGAAGCAGAGAGCCCACAGAACTGGCACACTCAGCAGCTGGTATGACTGTCTCAAGCTTCCCTCAAGCTGGCCTGGCTCTCTGCACTCACGGGCCCTGTGGCTACAGACCAAGGAGCAGAGTGTGACTGTTGGGCATCTCTGTCTCCTTCACTCTTGGGGTGGGGGTTGCGGCAACAGGACAGCCCCCAAAGGGGCACCCCAGCCTACCCTCCTCTTCCACCCTGGGGACACTGTCCGTAGTGGCCCAAGATGGTCATAGATCTGCCTTGTGGTGTCCGATCAGGTACTGTGTCTTCTCATAAGTACTCGTGTCACCCAGAATGTGTTTTTTAAGAAAACGGAACTTGTTTCCTTAAGTGTTCTGAGGGTAAGGTGTTAGTTTTCATAGAACATTGAAGGCCTGACACTTTCAATAAAGACTTGGATTGGAGATGCACTGGTGTGTGGTGCGAGGCAGGGTTCCTGCCACTCCTCTGTTCTCCTTGGCTCACCTTGGTCCCTGCCCTCGAGTTCTCACAGTTTCTGGTGCCTCTCACTGGCCTATTTATTTTTTTGAGACAGGTCTTACTCTAGCCCAGGCTTGCCTAGAACTCACGGCACTCCTTCAGCCTCAGCCTCAGCCTCCTGAGTGCTGGGATTACAGGCATGTGCCACCACACCTGACTTCTGTGGTGCTGGGGAACTGACCCAGGCCTTGAGCTTGCTTGGCAGGTGCTGTAACTGCTGTGCTATTCCTCAACTCCCTGGCCTACTTTTTGAATGTCTCTTTGAGCTCAACATGGCTCACTGGAAAACTGAGCAAGGCAGAGGGGTGTACAGGTGGGTGAGGACATAGTATTTCTTTTTTTCAAGGAAGACACCAGCAAGTTTATCAGAGCAAAGGGACACCAAGAGTTACGTGTGCTCAGACCAGTGAAAGGATGTAGCATGACATGTACACAGAATGGGCATTGTTTTAATTTTTTTTCCTCAGTTCCTAGGTATCTCCCATAATTTATTCCATTATCACTGTATGCATGAGATGCCATTCATATGTGTGAACCTTCAGTGAGTTCCAGAAAGAGGGTTATTATTGGACATGCATAGGTGTCCCAGTTCGGAGTCTCCGTAGGTAAGCTTTGGGTTGTTTGCTTTATCTTGATCACCACTTGTTGGTCTGGTGGGAGTCCCTGGGTGGGTTTGGGTTTGGGTTTGGGCCTTGAGGCACTGCCTAAGATAGGGTGAGTTCAGGGGAATGATGGGCAAAGGGGACAGGTTCCATGGCTACCATTTTTTTCTTTTTTTGAGACAGGGTTTCGCTCTCTAGCCTAGGCTGGTTCTGAACTCACTGTGGAGGTCAGGCTGGTCTTGGACTCATGGCAGTCCTCCTGTCTCAGCCTCCCTAGTGCTGGGATAAGAGGCATGTGCCACTACACCTGGCTTAGGTGGTGCTGGGGAATCGAACTCAGGTACTTAGCACTTTAACCTGCTAAGCCATTCCTCCAGCTGCACAGTTACCATTTTTGCTCTCTGTATTATCTGGCCCTTGTCTTCCCTGCTGGTCATGTGCACATGGCCCTCGGCTTCCTTCACTGGTAGTATGCTTCTGTGCCCTCAGCTTCCCAGCTGGTCACGTGCACACAAGCCCTGATCCCCAATGCTATTCACGTGCTCACGAGCCCTTGATACCCTTATACTCCTGGACCTTGATTTCCCACTGATCATGCCCACATAATCCCTCCATTTCCCCACTGGTCATGTGTTCCAGGCACTCATCTCCCCCTTTGCCATGTTCTCCCATGTTACCGTAAGGCGCAAGCTAAGAGGAGTGAGTTCCAGTTTCTTGGGTGCTATGAATAATAAATAAGACGTGTACTCCCTTGGCAAGGGAGACAGCACCAAAGTTTATTGAAGCCATAGTACACCAAGAGTTGGTGAGCTCGTGCCAGCACAGGAAAGGATATGGATGATACGAGCAGAGAATGGGATATGGAATTAAATGTTTTTTTTTTTTTTTTTCCCAGTTCCTAGGCGTCTTCCATAATACTCCATTTTAATTGTGCCTGTGAGATGAAGTCCATACGTGTGCACCTTTAGTGAGTTACAGGAAAAGAGGGTTACTGCTGGATAATTCAAGGGGTCCTATTTTGGAATGTCCCCAGGGAGACTTTGAGGTCCCCCTCCTCCATTTTAATCTTGTGGTACTGCAGCTGGAACCTAGAGCCTTCATACTGTTATATCCCAGCCCATTTTTATTTTTTATTCTTGAGATACAGTCTTGCTAAGTCACAGATGTCCGGGCTGGGCTCAGACTTGTGATCCTTCTGCTTCAGCCTCTCAGAGTGCTGGGATCAGAGGTCTGTGGCACCAGGCCCAACTGTTTCCCTTATTTTGACCACCACTTGCTGCCGTTGTGTTCTGGGTAGGGTTGGGTTTTGACCCTGAGTGTTGTCCAGGATGGGGTGAGTGCAGGGGAGTGATAAGGGGAGAGGACTCATGGCAAATGAAGGGGAAAGGTCTGCCATTTATTTTCAATTACTCAGGTGAACAATGGAGTTGTGGATCTACTCCCACTAGATAAGTAGCACTGGGAGCTAGTAAGGTAGGGGTGCTACCTGCCCAGGGTTGCAGGAGACTTTGGTTTCTTCCTCTCCAGAGGTACATGGGATGGGAATCAGAATGCCTTTTGCCAGAATCATACTTGCTGTGACCTGTGGGTGAGGCCCTGGGTAGGGGTCTTATGGTCCCTATGTCCCAACCCCAGGCAGTGTGTAGCTCACTGCCCAGGCCTGAGTGCAGTTCTTGGTTGAGGCCAGTTCTCATGCCCATGCCATGAGCCAGAGCCTGTGTTCTCCTCTAAGAGTTTCAAGATCGAGACATCTATGTCCCTCCCAGTGCCCTAGCCAGCTACAGGCCTGCACTGCATCTTGAGGGGTCATCAAGAGCTCAGCTACCATGCTGATCTCTGCTGCCTCCTGTTCCTCAGTTCAGTCTTAAGACGCTGATGGCCATCCCTGCTCTGCAGACGTCTGTAGTAGGTCCTGGTCCAGGCAGCGGGATGAGCTTCACTCTTCCTTTTCCCTGGCTGCTCCTTCCATCCCGGAGTAGGAATGTGGGCACTCTTGTCTAATACTGGAGGGTGCCACACGTGAGCTGCTGGCCCTCTCAATTACCTCCATCCACCTGCAGAAGGGCCAGGTCATAGGTCAGTGGGCTTGTGCTCTTACAGCTTCCCAAGAATGATCCAGAATAGGCAGTGAGTAGAACAAAAGGGCCAGTTAAAATCTGGAAGCATCCTTTAGCCCTTGGACTCTGGGACCAGAAAGTGTACCTCCAGCTGTGCGCATGGAACCGGGAGCACAGCCAAACCCCCAGCCCTCTGCAAATCACCTCTCAAATGTGTACTTGCTCTCAGCCCGGAAGAAGTAGACGTGGGTTTTGAACTGAAGCTTGAAAACGTAGTCCTTGTGGACGCCGTCTGCCTCCTTGGGTGTGCCCACGCTGTAGCCCAGCAGCGGGAGGCTGGCCAGCGGGTGGTCGTCCTGTAGGGGAGCAGGGGCATGGGCTCTGGGGGTGGGGCCGTCCCTTTATCCCCACCACCCCCGTAATGGTCCAAATGCCCTTTCTATATAGAAGGCACCAAGTGAGGAATGGCAACCTCTTCCCAGAACCAAACCTGAGGACATGGGTGAACAGGGGTATCACAGAACCCTGTATCTGGGCTCTAGTTCAGCTCATGTACCTGATGAGTTTTGTAGAAAAACAAACAGAAGTTGGTAAACACCACCCAGAGCTTCTGCCAGCCATTCGTGTTTTTGAATTTTCTCAGCAGATATCCTGAAAGCTGGTTCTGTCAATAAAAAAGGCAAAAAAAGGAGCACTGCAGGAGCCAGCATGCCAAGACCCCTGCCCCCAGAGCAGCTGCACCCCCAGTTCTGTCTCCCTAAGACACCCACCCTCTCCCCTGGCCTCCCTGTGTGCACAGCAGCTTCCCTCAACACTCATCAGACTTGCAGCCTAATAATGGGCTGGTGAAGCCTGGTGCGTGCTGTCCCAGACCCAAGCAAGGCACAAATCCTCAACCATCTACAGTCCCACCCAACAGCAGCAAGGAAAAATAGGAAGTTCGGAGTGGATGACAACAGGGAGCTCAGTCTAGAGGGGGAAGGCACGCGTGCACCATGTGGGTAAGAGCCGGTACATAGCCCATTCCTTAAACATGTGCATGGGCCAGGCGAGGCCTGCGCTTCACAGCAAGAGGAGCCAAGCCTGTCCCTTTCCTTTCCCATGGTGTGGTTTTAGTGCCCATGTCTGCCCGACAGGCCAGCGTCCTGCCTGGACCTTGCTGTGATCTTCAGGTATCGTGTCTGACAACAGGCTACGGCCTAGGTAGAAACATGCTGAGTTCTGACCCACCCAGGGTCACCAGTGGGGAAGCCTGAGTCCTGGCCGAGCAGAGCAGGGAGGAGGCTCTGGAGAACTCTGTGGGTGGAGAGCAAACCCAGGGCAGGATATGTAGAGGGATCAGGATGGAGAACCTGGGATTACCCTGTGAGGGTAGATGTGTGCATGCAGGACAGCCACCAACCACCATAAGTCACCCTGGGATGGGGGACCCTAGCATGTACAGACATGCTAGGCAGGCCACAGGGACCCAAGCTGGAGCTTCTATCAGCCCCACGGTAGAGTTTCCCAGAGGCTCTGTGGGTGGGCTGCTGGCTTCTGCTTGGACTTTTTCTCCATAGGACATCAACTCTATGTGGATCTAGGGGCAAGATACCCTTTCCAGAGAGGGAGATTGTGCAAACCAACCTATGCCAAGGCGCCAGCAGGAGGCAGTAGCTCTGGCCGCCCTCCTGAGACCCTCCCGCAGCATGCATGTGGGTGAAGGAAGCTTCCAGATAGCCATACCTCAACAGCCGCGCTGTGGTCGGCCCTGGACACGCTTGTGTTTCGGTACCAGCACACGTGCATTGTGGTGTTGGCTCGGTGCTGGCCCTGCCCCTCCAGGGAGCCTCGGGTACTCTGAATGTCTTCTTCTGACTCTTGCTCCAGAGAGACCTCGTCAGAGGATCCTGGGGAGAGCCATCAGGTTGTGACACTCTTCCCCTCAAGCTCCTCCCGGGTGGCTCTGGGAAATGGGCCCAGGTCAGCAGCTGGCAGAGCAAAACCACCATAGAGGGCTTCTGCCAGCATAGCTCGGGGTGGGCGTGGCTCCCAGGTGCCCAGCAGCTGACTATGACCAAGGAAAACTATTTCCAGAAAAACTTGGGTAGGTGTAGAGTATGAGGGAGAGAGGCCAGAACTTACGGAGGGGGCGAGTGCACACGGCGCCCCCTGGCAGCACCGGGGACGTGCTGCTGCTGTTCTTGGCTGCCTGGATTGCGGTGTTCAGGTCCAGCATCCACTTCTCTTTCTCTAGCCGTGTGCTGTGGGGAGAAGAGTGAGGCGCAGCAGTGGCTGTATATGCAGTTGTCCTGCCTGGGTCACCCGGACCTTGGTTTAGGGTCGCGGCAGGTCAGGGCACCTCTTCCATCCTGTCCCATTCTGTGGGTACAGAAGATTATCCAAAATGTCCTCGAGTGGGGGCAGCAGGGAAGAGAGGGAGGGGTCCTCCGGGGAGGTGAGCTAGGAGAGGGTGGGAGGCACCCCAGCACGAGCAGTGCCTCTACAGGGCTCGTTCTGAAATAATCCTCTTTAGGCCTCTCGTGCTGAAATGCAAAGCTGGCCAGGATTCATGATTAAGTTGACGTTTCCTGGGGAAAGATGACTGGCAGGGGCAGGCACTTCTCTGAGGGCCTGCCTGGTGGTGCTTCCCTGATGAGCTCTGTAACTCAGACAGAGGGTGAAGCCTCCATTAACTCCTGGGCTACAGCCAGCCTGCCTTGCAGGTCTGGGCCTGGCATAGCTTCCTGCAGGGCTCTCGCCATTGGCCACAGGCTCTGATCCATGGCTTGAGGCCAGGGTACTCTTGCCCTACAGACCAGCCACTTTGAGGTCCTGGTAACTGGCCTCCCTCATCCTGGAAGACCTGTCTCCTGTGGCACAAATACTCCCAGAGGTTAGCAGGCGTCCCTTGCTTGACAAAGGAAGAGAATGCAACTTTGGTTGTGTGACTTGAGAGCAGAACTGATAACCCTGTGAGGTGCTGGGGCACCCAGTTACAAAAGAAAAGTCCTCACACCTGTGTTTTGTAGCCTGCTGGAAGGACCTTACCTGGCTGCCACCACAATTGTTTTCTGAGCTGCGTAAATGGTGAAGCAGTGGGGGACAGCCCACTCATTCTCGCTCTCTTCTACCTGTGTGAGTGAGAAGAGGTGGACGACTTAGGCACCAGGAAGACCCTGGCTGAGCCCAAGCCCAAGGTAGGACACAGGTGATGCCAGCAATTCTAGGCACAGCCAGCTTGAAACAAGTTCTGCGCTGTCTAGGCCTACACAACTATAAGGAACTTGACAGGAAGCACACTACAATCCCTATTCTAGGGCAGCTGGCACCCAGGCGGGTGAGCTCTGGGCCAGAAGATACCCAAGTACTCACCGGTGGGTCCAGTACTATTAGCTGAAAATCAAGCAAAGGAGAAAATGTTGAGCATTTTCATTATCGTAAAGGAAGCTGGACAGTTCATTTATGACCTTGGGGTCAAATCCTAACAGTGCAGAGAGAAGCCACAGTCTTAAGGTAGAAGTGGTTCTATGAGACAGTTCCGGAATGAAGTATCACTAGATCAAACTGAAGTGCACGTACGAGGGGTTGTCTCTGGGTCAAGTGAGATTGTTCAAGATATACCAGGACCGTGTGCCATTAGGAAACGAACAGAATTCATCTTAGAAGTAATTTCTCTGTGTGCTGAGGACACCTTTGGTAAGATTCAGCTTGGGTTTTTTGGGAGAGGGTGGTGGTGGAACTGAACATTAAGCCAAGGGCCTTCATGCTGATTTAACTACCCAGGCCACTTTTGTAATTTTTACATTGAGATAGGGGTCTCATTAAGTTACCAAGTTCTCAGGTTGTGCTTGAACTTGGAATCCTCCTGCCTTAGCCTCTCAAGAGTGCTGGGATTTACAGGCCTGTGCCACTATGCTCAGCTACCAGCACTGTTATTTCTGAAAGTACCTCTCAGAAACAAGAGAAGTACATCAGCATGATCAAGGCCATTTTTCTCAAGCTAAGAGCCACCATCTTCCTTTGAACAGTCACGAAGGAGAACATACACAGTGTGAATCCCAGGAGCAGCCAGGATGCCAACCACTCTGCCTGCGATCTGAATCTATGAACAGTGGCCAGCAGAATGTGATGGCGTTCTTTGGTCTTTCCCAGAGTTAATGTGCACATTTAACAGAATTTCTTTTTTCTTTTTCTTTTTCATAAGTCTTGTTCAGTAGTTCAGGTTGGACCTGAATTCACTCTGTAACCCAGGCTCTCTTGAATTCTCTTCCATCTTCCTGCCTCCGCCTCCCAAGAATGCTAGGATTACAGGCATGTGCCACCAGGCCCAGTGCTGGGGAACTGTACTCAAGGCCTTGTGCTCGCTAGGCAAGGGCTCTAACCTCTGTGCTATTGCTCCAGCAATTTTAGTTGAATGCAGTTCAGTTGAAATCCCAGTAGTGTTTTGAGAAGGAATATGACCAAACACCTCCAAAGTTTACTTGGAAAAGTTAAATGCTTGAGAATAGCAAAGAACATTTTTAAAAGGAAGGTACATAAGGGATAGGATATAGCCCCTTCGTGGTGGCTTATCTCGTGCATCACCACCAGCTGGGGCAAAGCAAGGCAAAACCGACTGCCAGGAGGAACCTGTGTGAAAGATGACACAGGCAGCATTTGAGGCAGCACGAATGGGAGTGGCTGCATGGGGAGATGTGACATCCCAACTTGGTGACAGCTATCCTAACACATCCCAGGCAGGCTAGCAGAGGAAAAATGAAAGCATGGAAAGGGTGCTAATACAATCTAAAGCACCGAGAAAGACTGAAGCCCTCGGAGGAGATGGGCAGAGCTGGTACTGCAAGTGTCTCCATCGCTCTTGTACCAAGCATTTGCCCACCCCCTCGATGCGCCAGATGCCATTCAACATGACAAATAGAACTGTCAGGAATGAGTTTAAGTTCTATGAAATAAAAAAGATAGTATTAACTGGGAGAAGTATTTGTAACCTGTACGACTTAGCAAGCAATTTTACAATGTAAAGTTGTTACAAGCCAGGCCCTGTGGTGCAGACTTATAATTCCAGCACTCTGGGAGGCTAAGGCAGGAGGATCGCAAGTTCAAACCCAGCCTGGGCAATTGAACAGCTTGGTGAGATACTGTCTCAAAATCAAAACTAAAGACAGGCAAGAATCAAAGTGAAATGACTGACACTGTGCTCACCAGATTAGAAACAGCAAAAGAGATGGACAACCATACTTTTCAAGGCTGTGGGGCAGGCCCACAGTCAGACCTTGTCAGTGGGCAGGCTGATGTTGTCCCTGCCTGACAATGAGCATAGGTACAGCAAACAGACACGTTTCTGTGAACAGCTAATTTGAAGATAATATGAAAAATATTTTTAAGGAAATGCAAGTAATGATCAGTGGACTTAAAGAGGAACTTAATAAATAGTGGCCCTAATGAGTACAAAGCTTACTGAGTACATAGGAGCCACAAATAAAATGTACTTTCACCCAATTACATAAAACAAAAATCACTGGACATAAAGGACAAAATACATTCTAATACAATCATAGTAGGGGACTTCATTATCATCTGTCACAAACAGACATATCACCAGACAAAAAATCAACAAAGAAACATCAGAGCTAAATCACACCATGGAGCAAATGGACTAAACAGATATCTACAGGCTCTTCTATTCCACATTAGAAGAATACACCTTTTTTCTCAGCAGCTCATGAGATTTTTTTTCCAAAACAGATCATATCCTTGGACATAAGACATGCTTAAATAAGTACAAAAGAATTGAAATCATTTTCTGCATGATTTCAGATCATACAATAAAACTAGAAATCAACAACAAAAGTAACTACAGAAACTACACAATAACACATGGAGATTAAATAATACATTACTGAAAAAGCAGTGGATCACAAACCAAGAAAGAAAACAAGAATTTACTAAAGTCAAATGACAATGGAAGCACGTCAGATCAGAATCTGTGGGACACAATGATAACAGTATTAAGAGGGAATTTATAGTTTTGAGTGTATATATGAAAAAAACAGCAATCTCAATGATGCAGATCAAAGTCCTAGAGAAACAAAATAAGACAATTCTGAAGGTAGTAGAAGGAAGAGATCAATGAAATTAAAACTAATACAAAAGATCAGTGAATCAAAGAGTTGATTCTTGAACGGGATAAGTAAGATTGATAAACCTCTAGCCAAACTCACCAAAACAAGGAAAGAAAACAAAAACCCACATCAATGTAATTAGAAATAAAAAAGGTGAAATCGAAGGGTCAAGATGGTGGCTGAGTAACAGCACTGCACAATGTCTCCTCATCTACTTGCTTAAAAAGTCAAGAAGATAGTTAGAAAAAGTGTCGTTGGTGTAGCTAGGAAAGAGAGGAGCATCCCCAGAAACTGATAGGCAACCAGCGGGAGACCAGAAACTCCGAAGGATCATCGAAACCAGAGGGGGGAAAAATCCCCACAGTCCAGAAAGCCACTGCCGCCGCTGCAAACAGCTCCCAGAGGAAAGCTCGTGGGGACCTGAACACCTGATGGAATGGAGCTGGGAGAAGATGGCGCACACAACAACAGGAGAAGAGGCCGTGGGTGGGTCAGAAGCAGCCAACTTGGTGCGGCCCTGAGTTGCCAGAACTCACAGATCACAAACAAGGTCTGGAGGCCAGAACCTCAGCCTAAGGTAAGCGCGGAACTGGATAAGTGGGAATCATTGGCTGCAGGCGGCCCCAGCCTCAGAAGCACCAACCCGTGGGTGTGTGTACTACAAATGCAGCGTCCACTCCCCCTAGAAAAGGCCCTGGGATCCCAGATCAGAAATGGGGCTCAGCAGCTGTCGCAGGCAGTGACGTCAGCAGGAACCATTCTCTTTCCTGTGCACCAGAGACAAGCGGAGGTAGCAGAACCATGGTGAAACATGGTAACAAATCTTATACAAAAGGATCTGACTACCCAGGGGAGGGTGCAAGGGGTGCCTAAATTGCAGAACCCAAAGAAAAGTACAAAAATGATGGTAACTCCTGGGCCCATATAGTCAGTCAATTAAAGTAGGAATTAAAACAGACAGCGCAAGAGCTACAAGAACATTTAGCTAAGCAAAAAGCAAGCCTTGAAAAGAAATTAGAGGAGACCAAAGAAGAAATGGGGAAGCGCAGTCACAAATCTCCTACAAAAAGACCTGAAACCCCAGGAGATGAAGTCAGGGTAAATAAAGATGAATATGGCAAAAATGATGGCATCTTCTGGGCCCAGAAATTCAGTGAATTAAAGCAGGAATTAAAGCAGGAAATTAAACAGACAGCAGAAGAGCTACACCAATACATAGATAAGCAAAAAGCAAGCCTTGAAAAGCAACTAGAGGAGACCAGAGAAGAAATATACCAGAAGATAATGAAGACAAAAGAAATTAGAGAAGAATACAACAGAGACATAGAAAAATTGAATGCAGATATTCAGGAAATGAAAAACACACAGGTAATAATAAGCAACCACTTTAAACAACTTCAGAATAGTATGTCAGACCTAGAAAATAAAGTGACTAAGCTGCAACATACAGACCATGAAGAATTCAAAGTAAATAAAGGGAATCATTACAACCACTGATAGATGATTCAAGGAGAAATAACCTCAGAATTATGGGAATCGAGGAGAAGACTGAGGACAAAACAGAAGGCTTAGAGGACATGTTTAATGAAATTATGGAAGAAAATTTCCCAAATCTAAGAAAAGAAATGAACATGGAACTATTGCAGGCATATAGAACACAAAACAACTTTGATAAGAAGAGATCCTCATCACGACACATCATAATTAAAATTCTAGAAACCCAACACAAAGAGAAAATACTAAAAGCGGTAAGAGAAAAACAGATGGTGACCTACAAAGATAAGCCCATCAGGATAACTGAAGACTTCTCAATCCAGACTCTAAAAGCCAGGAGATCATGGAGCAACATCATCCAAGCACTAAAAGAACATAAATGCCAACCAAGACTGCTATATCCAGCAAAATTATCTTTTAATTTAAAGGGAGAACTTAAAACTTTCCATGACAGAGACAGCTTAAAGGAGCCACTGAGCCAGTATTGCAGAAAATACTTAAAGGAAACTTGGACAGTGAAAGGGAGACCAGTGACACCAATGACCCCAGAGAAAAAGTGACAACAGCTAGAGGAGAAGGAGATGAGAAAAAAGTAAGTTAGTAATCAGTGAAATATGAGTAAATAAGATATGAAAGTTAGGATATTCTGAAATAACTAGATTTGCCTTCATGTCTGTTGCTTTAAGTATATTTATGTGGTATAGATTTAAGTTCATTTAATGTAGCAACGTGATATAGTTTTAACTTTGTTTTGTAGCAATTCACTTATTAGGTCACTAATGAAAGTTTATCCTAAGGAAACTGATTGATGTAAAGATAAACTTGTGAATGTAGAAATATGCACCTTCCAGTATTCAGCTAAGACAACTGAATTTTATTTATTTATTGTTTTTTTTTCTTTCCCAAATTATCCTTTTGAACTACATGCTTTTAATTATTTCCTAGTGTGAACTGGTAAGGCCAGGTTTAACAATAACAACAAAGATGTAGGAAAATATGGGAAAAAAACCTTTTGGTGACTATCCCAATGAGGGGATTGGTTGGATTCAGAGAGAAGATACCAAGATTTGACTACTGCGAACCCATTAGAGGAATAGGAAGCTGGGGTAGAGTGGTGACTTGAGTGAAATGACTTAGGCGCGGAAGATTAATATGTTAAACACTGTATGGTTTCTCGGGCTTGGAAAACCCAGAACACAGACATTCTTTGGAACCATATGAAGTGATAGCCAGAGCCGGGGGAAGGGACTGGGAGGCAGTGAGAGGGTAGAAGATGGGAAGGGATTGTGAAGTCGATGTGATACATAGATGTATGAAACACCCAAATTCATTGTAAATACTATGTATTACATTTGTATATTAATAAAAATAGTGGGGAAAAACTTTTTTAAATAGGTGAAATCACAACAGACACTGTTAAAATCCAATGAATTATAAGCTATTTTGAAAAACGATATTCCAATAAATTCATGAACTCAGAAAAAAATGGATAAATTAAGCCAAGAAGATACAGAGACCCTGAATAGAGCAATAACCATGGGCAAAACTGAGGCAGTAATAAACCAACAAAGAAAAATCTAGAACCTGATGGATTCACTGAAGAATTTTATCAAGAATTTTATGGAAGAATCAGTGCCAATGCTCCTCAAACTCTTCCATAAAACTGAAAGAGGGAATACTGTCCAACTCCTTCCTGGAAGCAAGTATCATCTTGATCCCCAAACCAGATGAAGACCCAACAGAAAAAAAAAAAACCCAAAATACAAAAAAAACCCCTACAGGCCAATTTCTTTAATGAACATAGATGCAGAAATCCTCAACAGGATACTTGCAAACAGAATGCCACAGATTATTAAAAAGATCATACACCATAATCAAGTTGGCTTCATCCCAGGGATACAAGTCTGGTTCAACATATGCAAATCAATTAATGTAATACACTGCCATTATAAAAGCAAGGACAAAAACTACATGATCGTCTCAACAGATGCAGAAAAAGCCTCAGACAAAATACAATACTCCTTTCTGATCAAAACTCTGATGAAAATAGGTATAGAAGGACCCTAATTCAAGCTGATAAGAGCAATTTATGACAACCTCACAGCCAACATCATCCTAAATGGGGAAAAACTGACGGCATTTCACCTCAAATCAGGAACACGACAGGGTATCCATTTTAACTACTTCTAGTTAACATAGTGCTCAAAAACCTACCTAGAGCAATCAAAGAAGTGGAATACAGAATATGCACAGGTAAGGAAGAAGTCAAACTATCCTTATTTGCAGATTACATGATCCTTTACCTAGAGGACCCAAAAAACTCTACCAAAAGACTTTCAGATCTAATAAATTCAGCCAAGTTGCAGGATATAAAATCAGTGCACAAAAACCAGTAGCATTCCTCTACAGCAACAATGGAAAAACAGAAAAAGAACAGACAATCCCATTTGCAGTTGCCTCAACGAAAATTAAATACCTGGGAATCAACCTAACGAAGCAAGTGAATGACCTCTATACTGAGAACTATAGTACTCTGAAAAAAGAAAGAGAATTTTAGAAAATGGATAGGCAAACCAACATTGTCAAAATGGCCATACCACCCAAACTGATATACAGATTCAATGCAATTCCAATCAAGAGTCTAACAGCGTATTTCACAGAACTAGAAAAAATGATCTGAAAATTTATACGGAACCACCAGAGGGCCCAGAATAGCCAAAACATTCCTATGCAACAAAACAAAAGCAGGAGGCATCATGATACCAGATATCAAATTATATTATACAGCAACAACAACATAGTATTGGCACAAAAACAGACAGGTGGATGAATGGAATATACTGAGAACGCAGAAACGTTCTCCATGTACCTTCAGCCACCTGATCTGCAACAAAAGGACTAAAAATATACTGGAGTAAAGACAGCCCCTTTAACAAATGGTGCTGGGAAAACTGCCTAAGCTCATGCAGAAGAATGAAATTGGACACACAGCTTTTACCATGTACCAAAATCAAATCAAAATGGATCAAAGACTTAGACGTTAAAATGGAAACATTGAACTTATTGGAAAAAAAAAAAGATAGGAAAAACCCTTGAAGACATAGGCATAGGCAAGCATTTTCCAAACAAAACACCCAAAGCACAAGACATAACACCAAGAATCAACAAATGAGATTATGTGAAAAAACCTTCTGCACAACAAAGGAAACAGTCAACAGTGAACAGTGCTTCCACGGAATGGGAAAAAAAAATATTTGCCAGCTACTCCTCAGACAGAGGACTATTATCAAGAATATGCAAAGAACTGAAAAATAATTAGACCTTCCAAAATAAAGTACCCAATCAAAATATGGGAATCTGAAATGAATAAACAGTTCCCAGAAGAAGTCCAAATGACCAATAATTACATGAAAAAATGTTCAACATCTTTAGCTATCGAAGAAATGCAAATCAAAGTAACACTGGGGTTCCATCTAATGCCAGTAAGAATGGTGGGTGTTGAGAACTCAAAAAGCCCCAAATTCTGGCAAGGCTGTGGGAAAAAAGGAACCCTAATGGGACTCCACTACAGAAAGCAGTATGGAGATTCCTCAACAAACTGAAAACTGATATTACATTTGACCCCGCTATACGTCTCTGGGTATCTTCCCAAAAGTTAAAGTCATCATACAGTAGTGATACATGCATCCCCATGTTAATAGCAGCAAAATCTGTAATAGCCAAATCTTGGAAGAAGCCAATATGCCCAAGTACAGACGACTGGATAAAGAAGATGTGTTATATGTCTGTATCTATAGATACATACCACATCTTCTTTATATATATCATATATATATCGTATCTATATATATCTTCTATATCTTTATATCTATATATATATATACGCACAATAAAGTTTACTCTGCCATTAAGAATGACAACTTTGAGTCCTTTGTAGGAAAATGGATGCACCTTGTGATGATTATGCTCAGTGAAATGAATCAGATCCAGATAGTTAAGTACCATACGATTTCTCTAATCTGAGCAAACCAAACCATAAAAAAATAAGAGATATGAAAGAAAGTAAGAAGATGGACTTTGTGGAGAGGTAACGGGAAAGTGTGTGTGGGGTTGAAAAGGTGGAGGGAATAAGGATGTGATATGTAAATTAAAAAAAACAGCCTCAGTTTGAGGAGTTTGATGCCCAATGACAGGGGACCAATTAATTACCTAGGAGCTCAGCTTCCAGGTCATCACTTACCTCTGTTGCATGAGAAAGGCCATAACATGTGAGAAGGTCCTCGGGATGAGTTACTGTGCAAAGCAGCTCACAGAGTAGTAAGTAGCGAGTGACTGCACCGTGGTGATAAAGTCACCATGGGTGACCATGGAGGCCACACACATGTGTGGCTTTTATCTTATGTTTTCAACTAGTTTTTCCTAAGATAAAAGCGTGTTTTAAAAGTAAACTCAGGGCTGGAGGAATAGCTCAGCAGTTAAAGTGCTTGACTAGCAAGTACAACACCCTAGGTTTGATTGCCCAGCACCGCAGAAGCTGGGCATGGCAGTGCACGCCTGTAATCTCAGCTCTTAGGAGTCTGAGGCAGGAGGATTGCAGTGATTTCAGAACCAGCCTAGACTACTGACCAAGACCCTGTGTCAAACATATTTAAAAAGATGTAAAAACTCTTGAGCTGGAGGAATAACACAAAAGTTACAGCACTTGCTTGACAACTGCATGAGCCTGAGTTCAATTCCCTAGTACTACATACACTGTGCACAGTGGCACAAGCCTGTAATCCCTGCACTTGGGAGGCTGAGCGAGGAAGACTGTCATCATTATGAGGCCAGCCTGGGTTACCCAGAGAGCTCAGGACCAGCCTGGACTACAAAGTGAGACCCTGTCTCAAAAAAAAAAAAAAAAAAAAAAAAAAAGAGAGAGAGAGAGAGAGAGAGAGAGAGAGAAAGAAAAAGAAAAAAGAAAAAAGAAAAACAGTAACCCTTGGGCTGGAGGAATAGCACAGCAGTTAAGAGTACTTGCCTTGTAAGCACAAGGCTCTGAGTTCAATTCTCCAGCACCATATAGGCCAGGCATGGTTGGTATATACCCATAATCCCAGCACTTTGGAGGCTGAGACAGGAGTATTGCCATGAGCTTGAGGCTTAACAGTGAGTTCAAGACCAACATGGACAGAGTGAGACCATGTTTCAATAAACAAAACTCCTATGGCAGGGAGCATAGCTCAGTAGTTATAATGCTTGCCTATCAAGCAGAAGGCCCAGGGTTCAATTCCCCAGCATCACATAAGCTGGGTATGGTGGCACATACCTCTTATCTTAGCACTTAGGAGGCTGAGACAGGAGGACTGCCATGAGTTTGAGGCTAATCTGGGCTACAAAATATGCTGAGGACTAAGCCTGGACTACAGAATGAGACCCTCTCTCTCTCTCTCTCTCTACACACACACACACACACACACACACACACACACACACACACACACACATATATACATATACATATATTGGGTCTGCTGCCATTGAGGACAGATGAGGCCATTCAAACTGACCATGTACTTAACCGGCAGCCAAGCAAGATCAAATACCGCAAACATCTGCTTGGAGGCTATAGCCTCACTGGCAGGCGCTGAGTAGAGGCATGAAGAAGGCAGAAACCTCAACAAAGGGACAGGAACCTGCCGTGACGGACACAGTGAGCCATAGGAGAGACAGCTGCCGCAGTGAGGTATCCCAGGACTAAGGGCCAATGCTGAATGTGCTCTGTCTGCTGTTCCCCAGGTGTGTCCCAAGCTGAGTGCTGCGATACATGCAAAGCAAGGAAAGCCTCCAGATCTGCATGAGTCTCTGTGACCTTAGCATATAAGCCAGACGTGGTGGCATATACCCATAATCCCTGCACTCAAGATCGACCACAAAGAACAATGAACCTAATGGACAAGGCTGATAAACTGGATCATATTAAAAGGAGGTATTTCTGCTCCTTAGAAGGTGGCATGAGGGCTGAGGATGTAGCTTGGTGGCAGAGCGCTTGCCTGGCACGCTCAAGGCCCTGGATTCAATCCCCAGAACCACAACTGAAAAAAAGACCCCACTAAAAAGAAGGTAGCATGAAAGCAGCAGCGGTCCAGGGATGTCTCATCCATGCACCATGCCCCAGGTGGCTGTGGGCACACAGGACATGGACAAAAGGTTTGCAGCAGTATCATAAGTGGCTCAAGCCTTAGCTCAGGGGATGGGACATAGACTTTGTACCTGTCTCAGGGACAGAACTCCCTTCCCAGGGAAAAGAGCAGAAATAAGGTGCATATGGCTATGGATGAAAGTTACAAGCATGTGGCCTGTGGTGCAAGCTGGCCACCAAAGCCCACTCTGTGTGTGTTGTGGGTATCAGGCTCACCTTGCCCAGTGCTGACAAAGACCAGAACCTGGGGCTGGAGGAACAGCATGGTGGTTAGAGTGCTTGCCCAGCAAGCACAGGGCCTTGAATTCAATTCCCTTGCATCATATAAACTGGGCATGCCTGTAATCCCAGAACCCAGCGGCTGAGACAAGAGAACTGCTGTGTATTCAAGCCAGCTTGGACTCCATAGTGAGTTCAGGACTAACCTGGACTACAGAGCAAGAATCTGTCTCAAAACCAACCAACCAACCAACCAACCAACCAACCAACCATGCACCTGTGTCAAAGGGCTCAGCTAACCTGGAGAGCTGTGTACTGGCTAAGGATGGAAAGAAAGAATGTTAACAGAACAGCTTGAAGGATATAACCACAAGAAAAGCTCACAGGTGCCCCTAACACAAGGGAGCCATCACAGCCGAGTAGAACTGCTACCCTGTGAGGGAGGTGGGGTGCTGTCACTCACCAGCATGCCACGGAGCGGAAGGAGGCCTCGGATCCGGAAGTGGCTGGTCCCTGTGACACCTCTGCTTGTGTACAGCAGCATATCTGAGAACTGAAGGACAGGAAGCCTTAGATAAACGAAGTATAAAAAGAAGGAACACAGTTTCAGGGTCTTTGCACTTAAACTCTGATAGCTTCCCGGTGACCATTATGCGGTTATCAGATCTGTGCAGCTTGCTGAAGATTTTTGGGAAAGAAGTTATTTCATTTATTTGGTCATTTTCCCCAGAGGTAAGTAGTAATCACACAGTAGTAACCAGCTGACATGGTGGCTGGCCTGGGAGAATTTTGGCCCACATGACTCACTGAC
The DNA here is from genome assembly GCA_004027205.1 of Ctenodactylus gundi. Classification (NCBI taxonomy): domain Eukaryota; kingdom Metazoa; phylum Chordata; class Mammalia; order Rodentia; family Ctenodactylidae; genus Ctenodactylus; species Ctenodactylus gundi. Next base: position 138,160 of record PVKB01002701.1, on the reverse strand, counting down.
CTCCTTGCCTGCACCATTCAGACTGAAATCCCCTGGAATCCCCTGACAGGAGCCTCAAACTGGAGCACTAGGAGTCAATGTAAAGGGGCCTTGTAGGAGCAAGGACATATTGGCAGGTCCTTGGCCCCCAAATTGAAGACAGTGCTACCACCAGGGACTAGAACATTCCCCTAGCCACAGCTACCTGAATGTCACTGCCCCTTGGCTTCTGCTCATCCTGTAGAAAGGTGCTTGGAACCTGGAAAGGGTTAAGGGGCCTGGCAAGGTGGACAGAGCAGCTGCTTCCCACTCCCTCACCCTGGGGACCTCCTTGGCTCCCGTGTGACTGAGGCCACCTATCTGGACCAAAGCTGTGAGAAGGTGCCACGGCACAACAAGGCAGACAGGCTGTGGGCATGCACATTCACCCTAGCAGAGCTGTGTGCTGTGCTGGTTCCTCTCGGGGGTGTGGGATTCGTGCTGGAAATACTCAAGAGGCAGCGTATGGGTATGGAGGAGTAAGGGGACCTACCAGAAAGAACATCCTCTGCTGCAGGCCCTTCTTGGTGAGTTTGTGGAGGCAGCCCTCGCGGATGAACTCCTGGAAGATAGTGAGGTGTCCGTCAGTACCAGGGCAGCATAGTAGACACTCTGGCCAGCTGAAGACAGGTCAACGTCACCCCTTAGGCTTCTCTGAGCCCCTCAAAGAGACTCTGCTGGCAGGGTCCTCCTTGTTTCAACAGTGCCCTGGTCATCCATGACCTGTTCTGGCTTCTGCTAACATTTCCTGGTTGTCCACTGAGCATCTGCTCTGGGCTGAGCTTTGGGGCTCCATGACTGAGAAGCCGAGCAAGGGTTATGCTTTTGATGTAGAGATGTCACTGAGAGGTCCAGCTAAGAAGAGACCTCTTGAGTTCAGCTGTGGGAAGCTGGGAAGGAACCATTTTGAGGATGGGAGGGGGGTGTCCACAAATATTAGTGGAGTATTTGAGTTAGCTGCTCCCAGACCAGTATGTAAGAAAAAAAGAACCTTGTTGGGCCTGGTGGTGCTGGCCTATTAATCCTAGCACTGTGAAGCTGAAGGAGTCCTGCAGGTTCAAGTCCAGCGTGGGTAACAGACCAACTTAGTGAGATCCTCTCTCAAAATCAAGACTAAAATATGGGATGGGTATATTGCTCAATGGGAAGGTTCTGGGCTGCATCTCTAGTAACATACACATGTACACAAGAAAAAAGGAAGAACCTCAATACCACAAAGACCTTAAAACCCAAAAGAATGAGGGCATGTGAGGAGGGCTGGAGGGAGCCAGAGGACTCTCCATGGAGAAGGTGGGCTTTCCCTACACTGCGCCCTCTCTGCTCCCCACCTGACGCCTCTGCCAGGACTCTGGAAAAGCCCGCTCCTTCTCTTCTCTGCTGCACCTCACTCAGCTCCTCCAGGAGTGTGGTAGTCCATTACCCAGGCCTTACTGCCTGTGCTAGTGGCAGGAAGTGAAAGTTCTAGGAATTCTAGAGAATCCTTACTTTGGGAAGTTTAGAGACTGCTCTTTTCAGACATTGAGAATAAGGACTTTGGCATCCCTGGGAACATGCCAGGGCTGCCCACCTTAGTAGCCCCCAATGCCCCCAGGCTCAAAAGATAACATTTCATACAGTCTGTGCTCAAGGACATCAGATGAGAAAACAGGCAAAACAGGAACATCTTCCCTGGCAGACAGAAGGTCTGGCTCACAGCACCACGTGCTTCTACATGACTGCACTGGGCCTGCGTCTCCACTCTAGCCCTGCCGAGACACTAGCAGGGACGTAACTACCTGGGCTCTTAAGGCTGGAGGGAATGCAGTCACCCCAGCACTGAGGTTCCTGTGGGCATCCACTAGTTACTTTACCCTAGTGGCAGCAAAGAATGTTGCTGTTTGCAGAGCACAGAGAGCCATCTCCATCTCCTTACAGAGATCCCTGGACTGAAAAGACATGAAATACAAAGTGGTCCCAGGATATAGTCAAATCCCAAACTCAGTCAGGCACATTGTCATGTGCCTGTAATTCCAGTTGACTGGGAGGCTGATGGAGGAGGACTGCAAGTTCAAGGCCAGCCTGAACTAGCGAAATCCTGTCTCAAAAAATAAAATAAAATAAATGGCTGGGGATGTATGTCAGCAGTAGAGCATACTTGGATTTGACACCCATTACTAAAAAATCATGACTGATATGCACACTTCTATATGTTTATACTGAGACAGGAAACATCAACCATGTAATTTACAAACAATTTTCTTATGTCAACAGTACTGAGTTAAAAGTAAAAAGCTTTGGCAATAGAAAGTAGGCAGTCAACAGACATCCAGGCCCATGGAATATAATGCACATTCTACAGACAGCCCCATAAATCTGATTTTTCTTATAAAGGGTAGGGAAGACAACAAATAGCCAGGAAAAACCTATCCACATCCAACGAGTGAAACTGAACATCTTATACCATATATAAAATTAACTCAAAGTGGATCAAAGCTCTAAATATAAGAGCTGAGACATAAGATCTTAGAAAGGGCCTGGAGGAATGGCACAGTGGTTAAAAGTGCTTGCCTTGCAAGTGCAAGGCCCTGAGTTTGATTCTCTAGCACCAAATAAAACTGTGCTTGGTGGTGCATGCCTGTAATCCCAGCACTTGGGAGGCTGAGGAAGGAGGATTGTCCTGAGTCCAAGGCCAGCCTGGGCTACACCAGTAAGTTCAGGACCAGCCTGGGCTACAAAGCAAGACTCTGTCTCAAAAAAAAAAAAAAGAAAAGAAAAAAGAAAATAGAAAAGAAAAAAATTAGAAAAACAAATGGGTAAATCTGTACACCCTGCTTTAGGCAGTGTTTTTTTAAGATACAATAGCCAAGGCATAAACTGAGGACAACCTGAACAGCTGCAAAATGAAAGCCTTCTATACTGTGAATGACAGCATCAGGAAAGTGAAAAGACAGCCCACAGAATGGAAGAAAATATTTGCAAGTTATTTTGATAAGGCTCTAGTGTTTGGAATAGCTAGACAACTCAAATTTAGCAAGCTGTTATTGTACTTCTGAGTTTTAGGAGTTCTTTACAATATTGTGAAAGGTTGGCAAAGGATTTGAATAGACATTTCTCCTAAGAAGGCATAAAATGGTCAATAACCAAATGAAACTTGGCATCGTTAGGCATTAGGGAAACACGAATCACAGTGAGATATGACTTCATATCCACAGGGATGACTACAGCCATACAGACAAGACATGGAGAAGCTGGAACTCTCCTGGGGTGCTGCTGGGAATGTGAAATGAAGCACTCATTTTGAAAAGCAACTGGATGACTCCTCGGACTGTTAAACCTACTGGAGTCCCCTCCTAGATATATGCCTACTAGGGTCTGGATCTGGAATGTCCCCCAGAAGTCTCATGTATTTGGATGTTACGGATTATCCTGTGGTACCGTGTGCTGTTAGGAGATGTGGGCCTTGTCTGGAGGGTGGATTACAGGCATGTGGTGGATTATAGGGGTGTGATGGAAGACAGGAGCATGGTGCATTAGGGGCTTACACCTGGACGGGGCGGAACACTAAGATAGGACCTGGAAGGATGTATGCTACTTCCGTCCTCTGTCTGGAACATGACTTGGCTTCCTGTTTGCAATGCAGTGAGGAGCCGCCTCCACCTCTACCTGTGCCACATGCTTCTACTGCTGCTGGCTGCCCACGAATGGGCTGTGAAATTCTGACACTGTGAGCTAAGATAAACTTTTCCTCCTCCAAGTTGTATGAGTCACAGTGACAAAAAAGTAGCTAATACAATGCCCAAGATTTGAAAACATAAATTCACACGAAAGCTTATCCATGGCTGGTCATGGTTGGGCATACTTATAATCCAGACACTGGGGAGGCTGAGGGAGGAGAATTGTGAGTTCAAGGCTACCTGGATTACAGAGAAAGATTCTTGTCTTAGAAACAAACAAGAGTGAAGTACTAACACCAGCTATAACAAAGATGAGCTTCACAAACCTGGTGCTGAGTAAAAGAAGCCAGGCACAAAAGGCCACAAAATGTGATTTCACTTACATGCAATGTCCCAAATAGGCAACTCCTTAGAAACAGAAAGCAGATCTGTGGTTTCCAGGGCTGGGAGAGGGCCCACGGAGCGTCAGGACGCCGCCTGACCTGACCATAGTCGCTTTGTGTTATACCCACCCTGACTGCGCTGAATGACTTGCCTGTTCCCCTATGCAGTTTCCCAGAACACTAAGATTAAACAAAGCCCTTAGGGTGGGATGTGGGGGTTTTATGACAGACTTTGTTGCTGGTATCAGTTTGGGTTAACCAAAAACACTTCTGTCCTGGATGCAGTCACTTGTCCTGGACATTATAGAAACTCCCTCTCACTGTCCCAAGCCTTGGAGTTTCACTAGTCCGCCGTTTCCCAGGACCCCACTTCTGTCATTCAGTACTCAGTAAGTCACACTCCATACAGTCCTGGGTCTTCCTGCCTCTTTCTTTGGTCTCATGGTACCTTGCTGTTAGCTTTGTCTAACTGGATTTTTTCTGAGACTGAGAATGACTATGAATGGGTCTGAAATTTTCTTTTTGAGGTGATGAAAACATTCTGAATTAATGATTATGGTTGTGTACAGCTTTGTGAATTCACTAAGAACCACCGAATCATATACTTTATGAGGATGAATTTCATGCTATGAGAATAAAATCTCAAAAAAAGGTTTCTTAAACTCCCCAAACACAGCCACTCACCCTGCCGGGAGCAATGAGGTTGTCCACACCAACCAGGTCTCGCTGCAGCTCTGTCAGCTTCTGCAGGTTCTCTAGTCGGGCGAGGCTGTGCTGGAGAGTAGCCGTCACCTCTGTGATGGCCTCCAGGGCATCTGTGTGGAGAGGTCCCTTTGTCTAGGCCCCTCAAGAGCAAGGTGGATAAGACCTTCTCCCCATCCCTACTATGTTCAGGCACTGGCATTTTTAAATAATGGTTTTAATTCATGGCACATTCTGCTCTGACTCTTTGCAGGACAGTTACCCTCAGCCATGGGCACTCCCCAGTAAGAAACAGGCAACCTCAGCTTTGCTAAGTCCAGACTGCTGACGCACCAACACTCTAGCTTGGTAGAGAAAGAACAGGCTTTGCAAATGATGCAAGGCTGTATATGTTCTTCAAAGCAAATGGCTTCCTGTGCTTTAAAGGATAAAGGCATTGCATCTCAGAAATGAGTATAAACTTCTCTTGCAACAGAGAAACTGACGTCCCATCTTATAACTGAGAGGTTTATAATCAGGAAGGAAAACTCAACAAAACAAAACAAAATGAGACACCAAGAGTGGCCACCTACTTCTGAGTGGGCCACACTGGAGCAACTGCCTGGCTACTCAGCCCTACCTCAGCCACTGCTTAGACCGTAGTGATGTATCTCCCCTGCTGGGAATTGCTCGTGGTGACTGCTCTTTCTTTTATCAGGACCTACTTTCCTGCTTGGCCCAGTGCCTCTGGTTCCTATTACCTACAGATGGATGAAGCCACCGGCCTCACCCATCTTTGGTTCTGTTCTTAGCCCACTCTGGCAGGCAGGCATGTTTGTGTGGAGACCAGGTCTGCCCACTGGTTCCTATGCACAGATTGCTAGCAGCTTTGAGAGAAAACTAGGTTAAGGGGGAAGCACTCCAGAGGTCATCACTGCTAATTGATAAAATCTTTTTTTTAATTTTTAAATTTTTTTATTTTTACAAATGGCATACACATGACACTGAGGTCATCAGAAAGAAGCTCAGAGATGCCACGTGGTCTTTACACACAGCACTGGCAGCTACAGTCTGCTCTGTGCAGATATGTGAGTTCTTACCCCTGTTTTAGCTCTCACGTCCCAGCCTGGCTATCCTTCAAGAGCAGCTTGAGGCTGAATCTCCCACCTACACCTTGTTGGGTCGAGACTCACCTCAAGCTCTGTTCACAGTGCACAGCTACCTGGACCCCTGAGTTTTCCCTGGACAGTACACAGTGCCACCTTGCTCTCAGACCTGCTCCCAGGTACTGAGTTTATAGAGCACAGGGCTAGGAGCCTGGATTGCCAGGCTTTCCCCTGTACTTGGGCGGGCCCTGGAAGCTGCAGGAAGTTAGGCACATGGCTCAGACCTGATGGCTGGCAGATGTTCCCATGCATCACCCATAGGGCTGACACTGGCACACAGAGCCAGTGTGTGACGGTAAGAAATCCATACACACTATGCACCTTGAGAGGACCAGGCAGCTGCCCTGGGAAGCTCTGTCAAAATGAAAGACAGGGCTGGAAGACTAGCTCAGTGGTTAGAGCACTTGCCTAGCAAGCTCAAGGCCTTGAGTTCAAATTCCCAGCACTGCAAAAGCTGGGCATGGTAGTGCATGCTTATAGTCCCAGCACTCAGAAGACTGAGGCAGGAGGATTGCTGTGAGTTCTAGACCAGCTTGGACTATGCAGTAAGTTCAAGATCAGCCTGGAGTATAAAGCAAAACCCTGCCACAAACAAACAAACAAACAAACAAAAAATAGGCTCATTTCTTTTTGAGACAAGATCTTGCTAAATTGCCCAGGTTGGGCTCAAACTTGTGATCCTCCTGCCTCACGCTCCACGCATGCTAGAATTATAGGTGTGCGCCATGTTTCACCTGGCTAACCTCGTGTCATTCTTGTATCAACCTATGAGATAGATTTTACTAATGAGAAACTTCAAATGTTGTGAGGCATAGTGACACTTCCAAGGTCACATATCCCAAGGTCACACACCAAGCACATGGTAGATATGGTGAGAATTTGGCCTGGTCCTCTTTACTCAGCACAGACTCCAGGTCACCCAGAGCCCAGGACCACTCTTCCCCCCCAGCAGTAAGCTCATGCTCCATAACTACTGTGGGATATGAATGAGGATCATTTTGTATTTATTGTTTTTTATTTTTTTGAGATAGGGTCACACTTTGTAGCCAGGGCTAGTCCTGAACTCACTAGGTAGCCAAAGACTGGCCTCAAACTCATGGCAATCCTCCTGTCTCAGCCTCCTGAGTTCTGGGAATGTAGGTGTGCACCACCATGCCTGGATATGTAGTGCTAGGGAACTGAACTCAGGGCCTTTTGCTCACAAGGCAAGCACTCTAACCACAATGCTATCCTTCCAGCCTCTTAATCTTTTTTTTTTTAAAGTCTATTTTCTTACAGAGTCTTGCTATGTTTCTAAATTGCACAGGCTGACCTCAAACTTGCAATCCTCCTGCCTCAGCCTCCCCAAGTGTTAAAAGCCTGAGCTGCCAAGAACAGATACATATGTTTCAACTATACCTGTAGTGATAACCTAAGTTAACTTCTGGACAGCAATTGCCAATACTAAATTCATGCTACAACTAGAAGTCCTGTTTGTAGGCTAAAAATGTTCAGACTATTTATTTGTCTCTTGAATGCAAATCAAGAGACAAATGACAAATCTAAGCTGGATGTGGTAGTATATGCTTATAAATCCAGTGTTCAAGAGGCTAAGGCTGGCAGAAAGACTGTGAGTTTGCGGCCATTCTGATCTACATAGCAAGTTCAAGGCCAATCTGGACTACATAGTAAGACCCTGTCTCCAAAACACAAATACGTGCACACATGCACATGCATGCACATGGCACGCGCGCGCACACACACACACGCACACAGTTCATCTATGTTAGAAACGTCTTACAGGCCAACTAGCCCAAATGTTACTCTAGGGCATGTACTCCAACTCTCAGATCACTTGTGGTGGTTATAAGGGACCCTGGCAGTAGGAAGCTATCTTGGTCACAGCACCCCATATCCTGTGTCAGGCAATCACAGTCCTTTTTTTTTTTTTTCCAACCCTGGTGATCAATGGGGTGCAGACGTCACAGCCAGATCACCCTCACATCCTCAGCGTCCTTTTCTATGTTGTTGGGATCAGGGCTGAGAAGGGCCTTGCCCTACAGTGGTAGATGCTGACCTGTTTTGGCCTGGGATCTGCTCCCCTGCAAGAGCTGAGTGGAGAGAAAGGCCAGCACCAGAACTCTTAAGGTACAGCCAGTAATAGACTCATCAGAGGAAGCCTATCTTCAGATTTAGTAAAGGCATTCCTACTTCACAGCCACCCAGTCCCTAAGGCACAGGGGTGCTGCACCACACTCACCGCAACAGTCCGCATAGTCGTGGTGTGCAGGCGTGTAGTGGCCACACAGCCGGTTTAGCAGCAAGCGGTAGTGCACCAGCCGCTGGATGGGCTTCAGCAGGAAAGTGTTGAGAGGCAAGTAGCACACTTTCTGGAGCTCAAATTCTTTGTACACCGCCTCCAGCTTCTTACAGTGTTTGGTGGCCTTTTCCAGTTCTGTCAGTACCTCGTCATGTCTTTGGAAATAGCTGGTAAACTCCTGTTGAGGCACAGAGAGCAGTGTTTACATGAGAAGGGGTGTGTGTGTGTGTGTGTGTGTGTGTGTGTGTGTGTGTGTGTGCAACAGGAAAAGAGCCTGCCAGAACTACGGAGTCAATTTCACATACTAACTGGCACTCATGAAGGGGAAGATTAGGAATGATGGCCCAGAGTATGAAGCCAGAGGCTTCCCAGCCTCCCCGGAGTTCCCTCTTTGCCATTTCAGACTTTGCCTTAATCCTAACTCATTCTACCTGGGGTGGTCAGGGATCCTCCACAGCTGGTTTGCACCATGTCTACTGTGGACTGACTCCACAGCTCATGCGGTGAGTGGCCAAGGGCCTTCTTCCCACCTTAGGGAGGAAGAACAGGGACTAGGAGGGCACTTCAGGCCTTGATCTAGGAGCGTTACTTGAGAGTGGAGCAAAGCAGTCACACTGACTCAGTTATTGGAGAGGGGAGGTAACCATGCTTGACATTTTAGTAACATGTTTAAGTGCCAACATGTAAGTTGGGTATTATAGACATATTACACTAAATCAGACTCTACCATACAGAAGGTCAGACTGAATTTTTTTTTTTTTTTTTTGAGGCAGGGTCTTGCTCTGTCTTTAGGCTGATCCTAAACTCACTATTATCCCAGGGTGGCCTCAAACACATGGCAGTCCTTTTGCCTCAGCCTTCCGAGAACTGGGATTACACCCAGTTTATATGGTGCTGGGGAATAAAACCCAGAGCCTTGTATTCACTAGGCGAGCATTCTAACTGCTAAGCTATGCCCCTAGCCCCTAAACCAATTTGTTTTAATGAATGCTAAAAGTGACCTATATGATATGATATGCTGTCTTCGATTTGCGTACACTTCAATTTTAAATCAGTGTGAGTGGTTCTGGGATAGACAGAATCTCCTAATTATCAGCAGGTTCAGAATCCCAAAGAAGTGCTAGTGCAGGAAGGGTTGAGGAGGATGAAGTTCTTCAGGCAGGTATCACCTATGCTTGTTTGTTCTTTCACACAGGGTCTCGCTCTGTAGCCCAGTCTGGTTCTGAACTCACTATGTAGCCCAGGTTGGGCTCAATCTCATGGCAATCCTCCTGCCTCAGCCTCCCAGGTGCTGGCACCACAGGAGCACACCACCACACCCAGATGACAGGTGCCTTATGAAGACAAAATGGAGCCAAGCCTGCTGCCCCTCAGAATTCCATGTATGGGATGTTGTGTAAATGGTGCGACAGAGGAGGGATTGGGGAGCTGCCTGTGGAGTAATCACAGCAGTAAGTGGCTCAGGAACAGTGAGTGTGCTGTGAGCATGGGTCTACACCTCTGGTTGCCAGGTGGTAAGCTTGTTTGCAGCATGAGGGAAGGAAGAAGCTTGTTCCAGGTCTGTGTAGTAGCAAGAGCAAAACCCCAAACAGTGATCACATTACCTGCACAGAAAATGGGAACACTGGTGGTTCTAGTTAAAGGGTATCTTCCTTTTCTCATGAAGCTGATGATGGCCATCCAGAAACCACTCCACTTGTGTGTTCCTTGCCATATTCCCTTCAGGGAACTCTAATACTCCCAAGGGGGAAAAAAAACCTGAACTATGAGCCCAGCAGCACAGGTAGAAACAAGTCCCAGGCCAGTCCCATGCCAGACATGGGAATATTGCTCTGAGAGGAATGTTGTTTTAAGGTGAATATTGTTCTCAGGTGAATGAATGAAGTTCTGAGGAAAATGATGTTTTAGAGGAACACTTTCTGAGGAAAACCCTGCCCTGGGGAACTCTGTTCTGAGGGAACCATGATCTGGGGACCCCTGCCCTGACAGGAACACATTAGGGGAACACTGTCCTGAGAGGAACATTATTGTGAAGGCAATCCATTGTCAGGGAAATATTTTGCTGTGGGAGAATGTTGTACGAGAAACCCTGTTCTGAATAGAACAACAATATAAGGAAACCACATTCTAAGAAAAGCATTTATGTGGAGCAGGCTATTCAATGGGAACCCTGTCATGAGGAATGGTGTTCCAAGGGAAACCTGGATCTAGAGGGAACTGAGTTTTAAGGATAATACTGTACTGAGGAGAATGATGCTCTAAGAAGAACTGTGTTCAGAGGAGCACAGTTCTGAGAGGTACCTTGATCTAAGAAGAATGGTGCTTTAAGAACCATTCTCTGAGTTAAGTTCTATTCTGAGAACACTGTTCAAAAGGGAATGCTGAACAGGGCTTGGCAGCATAGGCCTGTAGTCCCAGCACTTTGGGAGGCTGAGGCAGAAAGATCCTTAGTTTGAGTCCAGCTTGGGACATCCCACCAATAATGGAGAAGCGTTTCTTTTTCTCTACAACCTCGTGAGCACTTGTTGATTTTGGAGTTGTTGATACCAGCCACTCTCACTGAGGTTAGAGGGAATCTCAGTGTTGTTTTGATTCAAGGGCAACACTTTTCTGAGGGCATCTCTGTTCTGAATGTAAATCAATCCTGGGGAAAGACTTTCTGAAGGATGGCTGTTTTGAGAAGAACTCAGTTCCAGAGACTATTGTTCTGAGAAGACACGTGTAATGGGATATTCTATTCTAGAAAAATGTTCTGTGGAACTCTGTTCTAAAGGAAACCATGCTCCAAGAGAAAAGCTCTTATGAGGAGAAGGCTGTTCAGAGGGGAATACTGCTCTGGGGAAAGGTATTCCTGGAGGGAAAACTGAGCAATGTTTTTATGAAGAATAAGTTGTTTTGAAGGGAATACAGTGTTGAGCAATCCTCTTCTGAAAAGAGCACTGTTCTGAATGAAGCCTTTGTTCTGAGGGGGTCTTGTTCTGAGAGAATTCTTGTGAGAGGAACCTTGTTTGAAGGGAGCTCTCTTTTTCAGAGTAATCTTGTAAGAAGGATCTTATTCTAAGCTGTGCTATACTAAGGAGGACTTGTTCTGAAGAATCTTGTTCTAAGGGGGAACCTTTTGTTAGGCATTACATTCTGAGGTGAAGGTTCCTCTGATGGGAGTGTTCCTTTAAGGGCAACTCCACTCTGAAGGTAACTTTGTCCTGGAAAAGCTGTTCTGAAGGGAATACACCCTCTACCTCCAAGGAAAGCTATTTAAGGAGTGATCTGTTTTGAGCAATGCTATTCTGGGAACCCTATTTGAAGAATATTGTTCTGAGGGGAACAATATGCTACAAGGCTATTCTGGGGGAATAATATAATAAGAAAAGATTCTGAGGGGAGTCCTTTTCTGAGGTATGTTTTCCTGAGGAGAATCCTGTTTGAGAAATATTGTTAGAAGGGAGGGCTGTTCCTAGAATATAACTCTGGAAAAAGCTATTCTTAGGGGAACTCTCTAGTGAGGAAAGGTGTTCTGAGAGGATCTCTGTAATAAAGAGAAACATGTTCTCAGGAGGAACCCTGTTTTAAAGAACTATATCCTTAGGGGAACAGTGTTCTGAGGGGAACTTTGTTCTGAGAATATTGCTCAGAGGGATTCCTCATCCTGGGAAATCCTGTTCTGAAATGAAGTGAGTTTTGATTAGAACTTTACTTTGGACAACACTCCTGATAGAACCATGATTTGAGAGGAAATAACTTTTCTGAACTAAATCTTGTTTTGAGGGAACACTTGTGAGAACACTGCTTATTGTGAAACCCTATTCTGGGAGAATACTGCTTTGAGAAAAATGCCGTCTGAGGAGAACCCTACTTCTGAGGAGAACTGTTCTGCGGGGAATTCATTTCTGGGACACACTGCTCTGAGAATCTCCTCCTAAAGTAGAAGTGGGGACACCTGGCCTGTGGACCATATGGCTCACCCTAGCCAAGATAACTATCACATCAGGGGTAAGTTAAACATTTTACCAAATAATTTTTAGGTTGATAATTTTGTATGGCTTGTGTATGATATAGTAAGTATACAAATGGCACTCACTCAGTTAATTGGTTAGCATTAGTGAGAACACTATCGAGAAGGTAATGTGTTCTTGGGAATGGTTTCCATTCTGGGAAATGCTGCTCTGAGGGCAACACTTTTTGAGGAGAACAAATACGTCTGCATCCATAGCTTCCATGCCAGGCCTGGAGTCCCATATAAACTTGACCTACCTTTAACTGGCGCATGTTCCTGAGTAGGATGTCTCCAATTCGTTGATGATCACCTTTTGTAGGGGCAATGGAGGGCCCTTCCCTGGAGTAGAGAGGAAAATGTTCAAAATGCTGTAAAAGCCTGACTCAGCAGTTCATGTCTATAACCCCAGCACTCTGGGAGGGTGAGGAAGGAGTATCAAAAGCTCAAACCAAAAGTAGGCAACTTAGCAACTTAGACCCTGTCTCAAGTCAAAAATTAAAAATGGGAGGGGGTGTGTGTGTGCTGGTAGCATAGCTCACTGGTTAAAGCACTTGTCTGGCAAGTGCAAGGCCTTGGGTTTGATTCTTCAGCACCACATAAGCTGGGCGTGGTGGTGTTAGCTTGCAGTCTCATCACTGAGGAGGCTAAGGAAGGAAGTTTGCTGTGAGTTCAAGGTCCACCTGGGTTACAGAATGAGACTCTGTCTCAAAAAAAAAAACAAAAAAAACAAAAAAAACAAAAAAAAACCCAATAAGGGCTAGAGATGTAGCTCAGTGTGAACACCATAACACTCTGGGATTGACCCCCAGCACCAATGAAAAACCAAAAAAACAAAACAATGGAAAGTTTATGGAAAACACCATGATTTGGTGCCAATGTGACTGGGTATCCTAATCATAGTCGTAAGAATGATGAAATACTTTGAGGTAGAAGGGACTGCCTATCTAAGACAAGAACTATTACTACACGGTGTTTCGTTAAATGGCTCAAATCCATAAAAAAGGATATATCCACTTTTACTTTGTTCCTTTCACTCTCTTTTCTGGAAAAGGATGAATAAAGGTTATTGTTAAATTTCTACCACTCTCACAGGATTTAAAAATACACTTCATTGAAATGTTTCCTCTGAATCACTTTCTGAAGTGGGGTGGCTCCTGAAAGCAATAATGATGTGGGCAAGGGTCTCCCATAGGGGTCCAGAATACAGGGATCGCCAGTAAGTATGGGGCTAGGGCAAGGGGCCACCAGTGGTACAATGGCGGTCCAGCCTGTGGGAGCCGCCCATGCGGGGGTCCAGAAGATAACAGGAAATGGGGGCCAACCAGTATGCAGTATTTTTACCAGAGTGCCAGCCTGTGTTCCACCTCACGCAGGAAGCCTCTGTGGAATTCGTAGACAGGATCAATATTGGAGAAAAGTAGGGTCATCAGGGCTGCAGGCATGGCATCTTCCTTGACCACTGCACTGCGGAACCACTGTGGGAGGAACTCAGTATGACAGGAGGCATGGACTTGCCAGGACCCCAAGACCCTGTCACCACAAGACACCCAGCAAAGACCCTTCATTCACTGCCTAGGAGAATGTCTCAAGTCAGTACTCCAGCCATTCTCTTTGTTGACGATCCAGTTTTCAAATACACAAAATAATTGTGGGTCATAAGTTTCAAATCAGCACCTTCCAAGCTTTATAGTTTCACAAAAACATGGACTTCAATGTTCTGCTCTTAGATAACATGTCTCAAGGCAGATAATACTTAACAAAATATGTTCATGTAGGTCTCACAATTGTCGAGTTATTTCTCAGAATGTGAAATAGCTGTGTTTTGATTTAAGATACTAAGAAAATCAAAGTAATCAAGGACTTTGGTTTCATACCACAGTAATAACTTCTAAATCCTTCAGGTACGTTCGTTCTGTAGCGAGAATCTCCTTTGCTATGAAATAGGCCTCATCTTCTGGCATGCGCTGAAAAAAGGGGAGATGGTCATCAGGAGGTGTGGGGGTAACATGTCATCTTTTTTTGTTTAGCGGAGTCTGAAGTAGCTGTTGCTTTCTTATGCTCCAGTGAACATCACCATGGGATTTGGATCATAATTCCTGAAGGAATTGACTTCTAAGTACAAGTATAGTCACAGTGAAACCCAGGTAGCTTCTTGTGGGTTTTTCTCATTTTATGTCACCATTTTGGAGAAAAGAATTGCTGTTACAATATCAAAATATGAAAATAGGTCTGAAGCTTATGACTGGTTTTGTAATTATTCTATCCCTCCCACTGGTGGTGCTGGTTAACAGACACAGAACTATGTGTCTACCATGACACTGCTGTGGCTGCCTCCATGTCCTGAATTGATTTTAAGCATTTATATTTAATGCTTATTTTGACTCTGGGAAAGATCAAGAAGTAGCACAGTACTTGGACCATTGAATAAGGTGGGTAAAGACACACTGTAATGTTTTTATTAGATAAATGTTTTGAATTGATTCAGAAAATCAAGGTAGCCATGAGAAGACACTTATGAAAGAGGATTTCTAGAACTGCTTTGAAAAATGACAAACATGTTGGAATAAGGGTGTTTAAAGTCAGAAGTAATATTTTAAGGGGGATTAAGGGCAATGTGCCTTTTACTGTACTATATGTTTTTTAAATTTAAAAATTCACTGTAGGGCTGGGGGCTTAGCTCAGTGGCTAAAGTGATTGCCTAGCATGCACAAAGCCCTAGACTTGAATTCCCTGTATCACATAAAGATGAGCTGGGTGTCGTGGCACATGCATGTAATCCCAGTACTCAGAAGGCTGACGTAGGAGAACTGCTGTGAGTTTAGACCAGTCTGGGGTACATAGAGAGTCCAAGACCAGCCTGGACTACAGAGCAAGACTTTCCTTCAAAAAAAAAAATCACTGTAGTTTTTAATCACACCTTGTGTGAGTGTATAATTAAACCTAACTCATAAATTATGAAAGTTACCACACAGCATATGTTCTAAATGAGTCTACATCAAAGCACTAGGCTGGCTGCTACACTTCCTGGATGCAGAAGTAGACCTGACCCCAGACTCCAAGCTCAGCTTTCAGCAGCTCCCCCAACATCTCCCAGTGCAGGATCCCAGATGGACTAGTCCAGGGAGCTCCGGAAGTCTCCATCAGGGCTGTCAAGTCCATCATGTTGTCGCCTATTTGCCAAGTCAGTGATGAACACACGTCACACTTTGCCCAACTCAGCAGTCCTGCAAAGCACATGCCTCCCATTAGCCTTGTAGGTGCTGTGTCCTACCCTTGCAAGGCCTCTCTCCACCCTAAACTCTCTAAAATCTTAACTCTTTTGAAGCCTGTCTATCCCCTCCCCTGCAGAAGTCATGGTCTTGCTCTGTCCCGGTCAGCTCACCCACTTCTGCCCCAGACCACAGACTATTTTAGGGCAGCTGGTCCACGTGTTCCCAGATTTACAACATCCCAGCTCCAAACAGGCACTTGGGACATGTCCTTGAGCGCAGATCCTTGCCCACACGGCGCCACCCCACATCCCCTTCATGAGCTGGAGGCCTTCTAAGAGGAGGTAGCAACATAAAAAGCAACACAAAAAGTTCATGAGGGAGTTACAGATCATGGCAGAAAGGGCCACAGAAGGCAAGGCACAGTGGGCAGGGTTGAGGGCTGAAAGGAAACGGTCAACCCGCAGCCTCACTTGGAGTGGCCAGCATGGGTGGGAAAGAAGGGCAGCATTTGAGGAGCAGGAGCAGTGGCAAAGGTGGCAGAAGTAGGATGAAATGAATCACTGGTGAGCTGCTCTGGGTACTTGGGGTCCACGTGAATTTATTTTGATGTGCTCGGGACCTAGGATGCAAGTAGGCTGGGAGGGGAAGACAAGTTTTGGAAGGCATCTGCAAAAGCCATGTATGACAGTGCGGGGTGTGGATGTGCCGTGTACATGCCAGAGGTAGTGAAGGTGGCAGCAGCAATTCTTGACCCCAGCCCGGGGAGAGGTGAGCATCATTGCATCAAGTGAGGAAAGGTGGGCAGACTGGAGGAAAAGAGCAGGAGCTAAGCTGGTGCCACAAGAGTCTGAGATATGCTTCAGTGGCCAGTGAGAAGCATCAAGTAGCCGAGGAGGCTGGCATCTGGGGACCATGCCTTCTTCCTGAGCCCAAACCCCTTATGGATGAAAAGAAGACCATCCCAAATGGCTGAAAGCCACACGATGGCTCTGATCCCCAGTGTTCCCTTACACACCCGAGCACTAGCCATCCCTCCCAGCAGAGCAGTTGAGTCACCTTCCAACCTTCCCATTTGTTTCCTTTTGGGTTGGTCCTATAAAAACATGCCTTTTAAAAAATCTAAGTCCTGGGCTGGAGAAACGGCAAGCGCTAAGCCAAGTGCTAAGTACCCAAGTTCACTTCTTCAGCACCACATATGCTGGGCGTGGAGGGACACACCTGTGATCCCAGCAAAACCGTGACTCAAAAAAAAAAAAAAAAAATCAAAGTCCAGTACAATTTTTTAAAAAAGCTTATCTCTATCTAGTTTGATAGGCCCTATGAACTCCCTGGTATGAGAGCTGGCCTCCTGTCTGCAGTTACCAGTGTTTGGGGTTCAGTATCAATGTTCTAACCCTGAATGTTGCTCTGCAGGAATAAGATCCTGCTGAATCTTAAACCAGCTCCTTGTCCCTGAGACAGAGACACCCATCCAACCACAGCCCTAAGTATAACCATCGACAGAGATTCTTCACAGGTGCCACTGCTGTGACAAGGGGGTGTAACCCACAGAAAGCCAAGACGGAGATGAAAGTACAGCAGCTCCTGACTGCTCGGTACCCCTAGGCAGCAGGGCGGAGGTCAGAGGCACGCAGGTGTAGGGTGCTAAGAGGGACAGCTCGGAGAGGAGCGTGGGACTTTTGAGAACCTTTGCTGCCTGTCGCTGCAGGAAGAGCCTGTCACCAGTTCTTAGTCCCACACGGGCACGTGGAATCACACTCCTGCCCTTGGCTGTCCTAGCTTTCTAATACTACGGGTCCTCACAGTCTCTATCAAAAAGGAGGAGAAACAGTGAGTTGTGTAGAAGACACTGGGAAGGGGGAACAAACCACAGCACTTGCTCCCGGCCAAGAGGTCAGGCCATTTCTCACTCCTCCAAGCAGCTGAGTAGCCAGACGCACCCACAGACGCTTCACAAGCTTAGACACTGATGGGAGCACTATGCCTTCTCTAACCCATGTTCCTTTGCGTAGCTTAGAGAAACAGGCGCTGCCCAGGTTCTTCAGGAGAACCATTAGTGAATTCGGCTAGACACTGGAGTGCATGCCTGTGATACCAGTTATTAAGGAGGCTGGGGGAGGAGGACCTCAAATTAGAGCCTTAGTGAAACCTCTATCTCAAAAACAAAACAAAATACCACAAACAAAATAAAACAGCAAATCTGGGGCTAGGGCTCCCTGTTAACCTGTGGTAGCCCTGCTGGGGACACTGGTTCATAAGGTCAGCCTCTGTAAGCTGGGCCAATGGAGGATTCTGGTGAGAGCTCACCTTAGAGTCTAAGAGGCCTGACTTCAGCCACTTGTTTGCCTAGAAGCCTATTTGCTCAGCAGATCCTGCATCTAAGTCATGGACTGGACTGGGGTTAGTGGAGGAAGGACCTTTCCTGCCACCCCTGAAACTGACCCACATTCCTTACTAGCCTTGCTAAGCAGAATCAGACATGTGGAATTGCATACAGTTGCTCCTTAGGCATGGGTGGAGATGGCAGACCTCAGTCCCAGGACTCCAAGGGATGCCACAGAGGATTTGCCCTCTGCTGTGACCCAGTCACCAACTCCTTGAGTACAAGGGCCTGTGAGGGACATAGAGGTCCTCACCCAAGAAGGGATGAGACATACTGCTGCCCTCAGGTCCTGTTTGACTGATTAACTCCTTTTTCAGTACCAGACGGCGTGAGATATGACAAGCTGTCACCCTTTAGAGCCACCTAGAGAATCAACTGTTTGTTAACATGGTAAGTAATAAATTAAAATTCAATTTTAAGGTTGGAGATGTCCTCAGTGGCAGAGTGCTTGTCTAACATGTGCAAGGCAGTGAGTCTCATCCCCAGCACCACAAAAACAAAACAAAAAACCTTTAGAAACAGATATCCTTCAAGCCCTTTTAGTTTTTGTATCAAAGAAACAGTGGGATAAACAGGTTGTAATTAAGTCTCAAAAATATATAAGGAAACTGAGTGTGATGGCTCATGCTTGTAATCCCAGCCGTCTGAGGCAGGAGGACTACCTTGAGTTTAAGGCCAGCCTGGGCTATATAATGAGTTCAGAGCCAGCTTGGATAACAGAATGAGAAAAAAAAAAAAAAAGACAAAAATAAATAGGGCATCTATCAGAAAATAAGAGGTGATATGTATATATACCAATTTCCCAAGAGGAATGCAGTTATCATGTACTGTAAATATTCACTAATTTTTTAAAAAAAGATGTCCACAAAACTTTCTTACTGCCAAACATGCTAAGTGTCTAAGGGACTGCCAGCAGCCTCTGTAAGCCGGGCCAATGGGCAGCAATCCATGGTTATGATAAGAGAATCAGCATTAGGCATCTCCTCCCCAGTCAACATGGGGACCCACGGGCACAGGAAAGGAGACTGCCTCCTACCACATGGAGATGGGTGCTATTTTACCTGCTGAGGAATCTCCAGGGTCTGTCAAAACAGAATCTCAAGGGTCCCATGGCTCTCGCCATCTGGTAATCACAGTCTTGGACAAGAATAGTTTGTATGACCAACTCAGGTCAAATACAGGCTAACACAGGCCAAAGTAACAAGGCCAACCAGATCACAGTCTGAAACCTCCAAACTGAACCCGTCCCAGAGAGTGGGAGCTTTTACCTCTCTATCCTTTTGTTTCTAAATAAAGACTTGTTATTCAACAAAAACAAAACAAAACAAAACAAAAACCTTTGAGACAAGATAAAGTTCTCTTTATAAGCTAAGTATCTCAGGTATTTGTGAACAGTAAAAGAAAAACTGATTAATACTCAGGAGAGCTGAGGTGATAGCATCTTCCCCATGATGGGCCCTGGAGCAGGCATGGCCTGCTCCGGCTCCCACTGTCCTTCCCTATTCTAGCTGTGGCTTGGGACTCGTACTGCTCCTCTCAGTGGCCCACAGGGGCCAGCACAGTCCATAGCTCATTATTTGAGGCCTATTTTCTCCCCAACCTTTCTTATGTGGCCACCTGAAAAATCGCATAAGCCGCAAATGGACCCCACTGTTTAACTGCCTTTCCCATGATGCCACAAGGTGTGAGGCTTCAGGGTGAGGCCAGATTGGTCCCCTGCATCCATGAGCAGGTGGGCTTTGCTGTGTAGTCACTCCACCAAATGTGACCTTACTGCAGAGACCGCAGGGCACTGCCTTAGTCTTCCACTGTAAAGTCATAGCCCTTTCTGTCACCACTGCTCATGCGTTTCTGTCCTGTTACAGCCACACATTCACCCCATGGCAGTATCCTGCACTATTTCCAGCTTCTGGCCTAGCCCCCACTAGCCTACCAGGCCTCCCATATGAGAACCCGTGACCACCTGCCCCCACCCCCACACCTCAGTCAGTCCTTCCTTTGTACTCTTATCTCCCATCCACTGTCAAAGCAGAAGCAGGGAGAGCAGCAGAAACAGGCAAAGAGGGAGGAGGACAGAGAAAGGAGAGACAGAACGCTCTCCCACGGCCTGGCCTATCTCACTCCCTCAGGTTGGCACCTGGAACCCATAAGTGCCAGAACTGCAGTTAAATGAGGAAGGAAACTTGTCAGCACCAAAGAACCTGGAGTTCCTGCAGTATAAGAGGACCTAGAGTAATGGGAGGGTCCCAGGAAGAGATCTGCTGAGGAGCAGCTGGGTATCTACTTCCTGTGCCTCAGGCTTATGAGGTGTGAGCAGAACCCTTCCCTGACCACTCAGGTTCCCCAGGGAGCCCTGTCCCAGGATACTGAGGGTTTGTAAACCCGGTCCCATCTTACCCCTCAGCTTCAAGAGCAACCCACCTTGTGTTTAGGCTCCTCCTGGTCATCTGTCCTGGCTCCACCAGCATCACTAAGGACAGGGCTCAGGAGCGGGGATGAGCCCCACTCAGCTGGGCCCAGAGCCATATGAAATGCTGGGCTCAGACTTAGCGGGCTCTTCTGGCTGGAAGGAGAAGGCTGAGGACTGTCCACAGAAAGTCCTGGAAATGAATGGGGTAGGGGTGGAGCAGAGATGAGAATGGCTGTGATGCTGGTCAAGAGTCATGCTTCTTCCTTTGCAACAGACTGCTGAGCCTTGCAGACAACTAACACTTTCTGGAAGATGTGTAGGGAGCCTGTCACTTGCAGACCTACATGTGACATGAATGGCTAATGGCTGATCTACCCTGCATGTAGATGTGTGGACCTCCACAGCCCTGGGGAAGCATCAATATTCCCTTGTCTCTCTTCATTCTGTTCTAGTGAAGATGTCAGTACGATCAAACTCAGAATCAGAGAGGCTGTAAAGCAAAACATGCCATCACACCAACACTCGCTTGCCCAAAAGGCATGTCTATTGTAAAGCTAAACTTACTAATCACTCATTAAAAAAACCGGTCATAAAAATTGCTCAAGTCATGATTCTGTCTTGTTTGCTGGGTTTTTCATTAATGAGTTTTTTTTTTTTGGGGGGGGGGGGTTCTACAGTTATACCATAAGTGATTAGGACAATTTTTTTCTGCCTTCATTTTTTCCTTAAAACAATGTGAGCCTTTCAATAGAGATGCCCTGAATTTGTATTCTAATTTAATGGAGGTCGATGAAGCATATTTTATGATAAACTTTATAATAAAGTTTATCCTTTTTAATTGTTAAAGGCTTATAAATAATTCTTTTCTATAGGAAATCAGTAATTAAGCGTCAATTTTTAAAATTTTATTTTAAACTACTTTTTCAGACAAGGCCTCATTCTATAGTCCAGGGTGGTCCTGCACTTACTATGTAGTCCAGGCTGGCCTTGAACTCATGGCAATCTTCCTGTCTCAGCATCCCGAGTGCTGGGATTACAGGCATGTGCCACCATGCCCAGCTTAACTGTTAAATTTTAAAGAGCTCTTTAAAAGAGTTCTTCTACTTATTAGAAGAAATTTAAATGTGATTTAAAAATGCTGAGGATGGAAATATATCTTGTTTCCCAGTGTACAGTACTTTAATACTAAAACCAAGATTATTTCTAACCATACTTACTAACTCAGCTTAGAAAATGCTGAAATAGAAGTGACTCATTTTGAACTCCTGGCTAAAAGAATGCTAAGAATCTCCTAATTCCACCCATGATTGGCTTCAAAGCAAGATTCTCATAAACTTTTGTTGGGAGTATTCAAAGTGTAGTCATCTACAGTAACCAGTTTACAAAACTAAAACTTGACATGATGCATCTGCAGGTGGATTAGCACAGCAGCTTCAGAGCACAGGCAACAAAGTGTTCTATTCCCTGGGTTGGTGAGAGTAACCCCTCATTGAGCCCTCCAGCAGCAGCAGGACAGAGGAGAGAAAGTCCTTATTTTCACATTGACAAATTTAGAGATCTTCCAAGACCTCACCTGTTGCTAGGATTCCACTTACTTGGGTCTTTAAAATAAACTGTCAACATTTGTAAGAACATAATTTTCTTCTAGAATTTTTCACAAGGTATACACATATATGTAATTTTTTTCTTTGAGAAAGGGTTTCATTCTGTAGGAACTCACTATGTAGCCCAAGCTGTCCTTGAATAAACAGCAATCCTCCTGCCTCTGCCTCCTATGTGCTGTGATTACAGGCATGTACCACCATCCCTGGTTTATGCAACTGTAGAATTGAACTCGGGGGTCTTGTACTTGCTAGGCAAGCGCTCTAACCACTGAGCTTGCCCCCAGCCACAAGATACATTTAGAAAGCCTAGATAATGTTATCATACGAAATGATTAACAACCAATTTATTAGAATTTATTAGAATACAGTTAAACTGTACTAACCAACCATAATATGATGTAGAATTCATACCCTCAACTCCTCTTGCCCTACTTCATCACTTCTGCAGGAATCGAAATGGAACCGAATGGTCAAGGTCAGTCACTACATGTAGAAGACTCCCTATGTTGAGAAGAGTTATGCTTCCAAAGATGTATCCAAAGATGTATGATTGAAGATTTGTGCTCAAAAACTGTTTTTGACCCTACGAAGCCAGAAATGCATAATGGGGTCTTTTATGCAATTACAATTTAGAGAAAAGTCTAACAGCTTTCAGAATACAATAGCCACAACATTTTATACTCCTAAAGTTATAAAAATCAAAGATTGTTATGTCATTCCTCTTTCTCCCAGTGTTCAACACAGCATCTCACTTGAATTACTGGCGTACGGCACGTTCCATTGAACAATTTGTCAAAGTTGCCGCAGAATCTGACTTTGTTTTTAAATATAATGAAAAACACAAGAAAATGACATTACCATGGAAATACTTTACGACCTACCTGTGGTTGGCAAGCAGGTCACAGCCAATGTGGGCAAACAGGGCTATGAAAGCAGAAGATGTAGCTCCCGATAAAAAGCTTATTACTGAATAACTCCTTGTTTAGTAAGAAAACTCCCTTTAGGATAGACTGTTCAGCTGGAACAGACTACTTTTGATTCAAAGGAGGTTATCACTGAATCACTTGATGTTATCACTGTAAATATTCTCTATTTCATAAAAAGCTATTATTTCAAAATTTAGTGAATAGAAGTGCCACTAAACATTTTTAAAAATTAAATGTTAGTTATAGCAAACTTTATCTACCTCAAATTAAAATGTAACACAGACCTTGTATGATAAATAAGTCTATGGGGAGTGGCTGGGGATATAGTTGAGTGGTAAAGCCCATGCCCAGCATGCACCAGATCCTGAGTTCAATCATTGGTACCACAAAAGAAAACAAAATATCTGTACGGAGATATTTTGTCAAGCGAGAGGCAATAAATGCAAACTTCTTCTAAATGTGGTGCTGTGGAGAGTGGACCACCAGGTTCCAGACCCTATCTGCCCTTGTTGCTGGAGCATTTCTAGCCGAGGCCATCAACAAGAAAACAAGAAAGCAAAAACTCGGAACCACATCCCCATTCCTATTTTAGAGACAGATCTCACTAAGTTGTTTAGGCTTTGATCTTGGGATCTTCCTGCCTCAGTCGCCTGGGCAGCTGGGGTAAAAGGTGTGCCACATTTGGTGAGGAATTTTTCAATTTCTACAATTAAAATATTGAAACTGAGGTTTAGGAACAGCAGTTATGATTGGAGTTCTGTCTTTCTGCTGGGGTTGATCAAAAGGTCCAATGGGTGTCCAGTGAGGAGCTTTGCTGTATGGGCTGCACTTGGGAAAAGTTATCTGTCGTGCTCTCAAAGCTGCAAATTACAAGGTTTGGTTGTCTTCAAAGGATGCTTGAAATTTAAAACTCTTAAACTGTCAACAATGAGCATTTATGGAAGATAGTTTTCTTTGTGGCAGTCTTTGTTTCTGAAAATCTCAATGTTCATCTGATAACTGCAGAAATATCATTTAAATACATATTTTATTTTTATGTTTACTTTGTTTTTTCCCTTCAAGACACTGTTTTTATCCATTTTTAGAGAGGAAGGATGAGGCAAAGGGAAAGGCCTGAAAACAGATATTCCACTTGACCAAGCTAAACCTCTTTTGGTTATTTTTTCAAAAAGAACTAAAGACATAATAGTGACACATGCATTCCCATTGTTTGGGGCAGCACAGCATAATAGCCAAATCGTAGAAGCAGTCAATATGTCCACCAACAGATGAACACATAAAGAAAATGTGGTATATACAAACAAGGGAGTACTCTATTCTGCCATAAACAAAGAAAAGTTTGAGGGCTGGAGGAATGGCTTAGTGGTTAAAGCACTTGCCTAGCAAGCGCTAAGTCAAGCACTAAGTACCCAAGTTTGATTCCCCAGCACCACATAAGCCAGGCATGGTAGCATACATCTGTAATCCCAGCACTTGGGAGGCTGAGGCAGGAGAACTGCTGTGAGTCCAAGGCCAGCCTGAACTCCACTGTGAGTTTAGACCAGCCTGGTCTGCAGGGCAAGACCCTGTCTCAAAAAAAAAAAAAAAAAAAAAAAAAAAAAAAAAAAAAAAAAAAAAAAAAAAAAAAAAAAA
>PVKB01002701.1:0-113699 GCA_004027205.1 Ctenodactylus gundi | reverse complement strand
GAGGAAACTGGATGAACCTTGAGGCCATTATGCTTAGTAAAATGATTCAGACAGAGAAGCTTAAATATCAGTTTCTTTGATAAACCCAAAGTATAAGTAAAACAGCCAAATAAGAGTGATGGTAGGAAACAGGGCAACAGATTTTGTAGAAAGGGAGAGTGAATGTAGGGATGGTGGGAGGGTTGGAAGCAGAAAGGGAAAGTAAAAAGGATGAAGATGCAGGGCTGGAGGAATAGCTCAGTGGTTGAAGTGCTTGCCTAGCAAGCACTAAATACTGGAGTTTGATTCCCCAGCACCATGTAAGCTGGAAGTGGTGGCGCATGCCTGTGATTCCAGTACTCAGGAGGCTGAGGCATGTGGATTGCTGTGACTCCAAGGCCAGCCTGGGCTACAGTGTGAGACCCTGTCTCAAAAAAAAAAAAAAAAAGATGACGAAGACTCCATATGTATGTGTACCAATTCTTCAAGTTGAATGTAGTTATTCGGCAATGCAAATATATACTAACAAAAAGAAAAAAAGCAAACTTACTTTTATTTCATACACTTTCAGGTGCTCCCCCCACCCCCATACTTGGGATTGAACCTAGACCCTGTACATTGAGTTATATCTCCAGGTCTTTTTCATATTTAAATTTTTAAGGCAGGGTCTCACTAAAATGCTAATCTGACCAGACTGGGTTTAATCTGGGACCCTCCTGTCTCATCCAAGAGTGTTTGGATTATACTTGCATATCACTGCACCTAGCTTAAATTCTCTTCTTTAAAACACCACAATGAATAATTATTGAAAATATCTGCCTAACAGTGGAGGAATAATCAGCTTCTGTATGGAAAAAATCAAAAGCTGAAGGCTGACTTGAGAGTAAAAGTACAAGAAATACAAACTTAGATTTAAATAATGGGTTATTCATCCTAGAAAAACCAAGTTGAACTGCACAAGGAATTCAGATCAATGTACACTAGATGAGTTACCATAAGTTACTCTGGCTTCGCTGTTGCATTAGGATGTCATGGGTCACTTTTGCGCAGAATCTGTATCAAAAATAAAAGTAGGAGATAGAAAAATGGTTCATGAGCAGTCCACATGTCAGCACACCTGTCGCTCTGTACTTGTGCACAGCTTACCTCACTGTCTATGCGTGAGGCTCTAGCTTACAGAGCCTTCTCACAGGGCTGGCTGTAGCGAGCAGGAGCTACACAAAGCCCCGAGCCATATGCGGTGAGCTCCCAGTAAGCACTCTTATACTTTGTTCTAAACGAACAAGATTTTTCCTTATTAAGAAAAACAGAGAAGTTCTTTGCTGAGAGTTGCAGGTATTTTTTGCTTCCACAGTGTTTAGATGGGACCAGTGCTTGACCTCTGCCCAGTCCTGGCTCACTTCCTCACAGTGACCTCGAACTGCACTGAGGCCTCTGATGCAGTTCAGGCAGCATGGAGCTGCTGCCTCCACAGTTCCTTGCTAAGACAACTATGTCCCCTTGCAGTTCCACCAAAACTACTACCAGGCCTCCACGGCTGCTGCCAACCACCAGGTCCCCTGGATGGCCATGTGCCATGTGTCTATCTACCCGTGTCTTACTATTTTGACATGATGATGTGCCTTCGAAGAACTTTTTCAATACTTTCTCTGCCCACCTCATGAAGCTGCAGATGGAAAATTAACATGGTGGCTGAATCTTCCTTTGGGATGCCAAAGAACCAAACTGAGATGACTGGCAAAGTAGGCTGAATGCAATGGAGTGTGTGCTACACTTGGGAAAAAAGTGTGAGCAGTCACAAATGGAACTGCAGAGACTGACCATTGACAGAAACAATCAGCCAGGCCTGAATGTGTTCTCTGGGAAACTGAGGCAGGAGGACTGCAGGTTCAAACCCAGCCTAGGCTATTTAGCAACAAATAAAACGATACCCATGTGTGTGACTTTTACTAAGACTCATTACATGGGGCATAGCTCTGATTAGAATGTGTGCCTGCTTAGGAAGTGTGACACCCTGGGTTTGATCGCCCAGCACCACATACTAGCTGGATGTGGTGGTGCATGCCTATAAACCCAGCACTTGAAAGGCTGAAGCAGGAGGACTGCTGTGAGTTCTAGGTCCACCTGGGCTACACTGTAAGTTTAGGACCACCCTAGATTACAGAGTGAGACCCTGTCTACAAAAAATAAAAAAAATTAAAAAAAGGACCCATTAGGTGAACAGGTGAAATCCATCAAAGAAATAGTGGCTGTGTCACCAATTTATGTAAGATGGGAGTGTAAGACTGTTTCTCTGACTAGCAACCCTGGGAGACAGTAATACGGAGAGCTAAGCCTTCAGCTGACTCCCCCACAGCCATGGGCTGACTTTCCTGGTCACCAAGGCAGTACATGCATAGTGTGGTTACCTTTACCAAAAGCTGCCTCAAAACATCCACTTAAGTTCTTTAATTTGTATCATTCCTTCAAATAAAAAAGAAAAGAAAAATAGGCATACTAACCTATATCAGAATTGCACTTTGGGTCACTTGTCCAGACTTGCCACCTGCCAGGTGTGGTCTCCTTCTGCTCTCAAAAGGTGGTTCGGCGATTTAACGTTTTTGTTCTAATAAAATGAATATCCCGGGAGCTGTGGTAGCTTGAGGGCAGAGTACCTGCCTAGCACACACAAGGCCCTGGTTCAATCTCCAGAACCACAAACAAACAACAATTTAAAAAACCCAGAAACAAAAGGCATATCTTTCATTTAAAACTTTGAGAAGCAGCCTGTGATGAGTCAAATGGACTTAGGGTCCATAGAGTGGTGTTCATTAGGTAAGATTATCAGACTGATATACTGTGAAAACTTAACTTAGGCTTTTTACCATTTGTATCACCCACCCTATAGAGCTAACTGAGAAATCCTTTGGAAGATGGTCCCGGTACCATAGGGAGGTAATCCCAGCATTCTAGAAGGCTCAGGCAGGAGGATCCCAAGTTCAAGCCCAGCCTGCACAATTTAGTTACTTACTGAGATCATCCCCAAATCAAAACTAAAAATGGGTTGGAGGGGTAGCTCAGTCTAAGGCTCAATTCCCAGGGTCACAAAAAAGAAAAAAAATCTTTTTTTGATCAGTTTCTTAAATTGGGATTATGCACTGAAGTGCCCCTCCTAGTGATCCACTTTCCACAGTCACTACTTAATCTCCAGGCAGTGGGCACTGCGGGTGGGCTTCTTGGTAAGGAGCAGGCCCATGCGACAAGGGACCTGAGCTACTGTGCCTCACTTTTTTCTTCTATACAGAAGGCAGCTACTGACCTGTGGGATCCAGAAAAGGCCACTAAATTTGTCTGTATGGCACAGGTAACTTCTGCCTACTCTACACACTGCATGCCAGCATACATACTCAGCAGCATACTTGGGTAGTCACTTCCTTGCTGGAGGTATCTGGCACAAGCAGCTATGACTCTGTGTTGTGAGAACCCCAAAGAGTAATACGAGGAGCCCATTCTCAAAGCTTTGCTCCTGAGGCCATCCAGGGGATGGGGAATGAGTGCCAGCACATGCCAAGGCATGGTTGGGGCTTAGGGAGGTGTAGACAGACTCATGGAGGCAGTGGAATTACCTGTCTCTGCCAACTGGGCCATTCAAGTTTGGAGCTGGGGTAAACCCTGCCCAGAATCTGAGTTATTGCTGCCCTCAGGGGCAGACCCTCACTCTTGTCTTCCTGAAACATCACAGCATGGCTCTAGCTAACAAAAACAAACAGGCAGTAATGTCCTTGTGTTCAGCACTAAGAGCAGCAACACTGCTCTGTACAGAGTGAAAGCACATCTCCAAAGTGTCCACCAACACCACAAGCAGTGCCATAAGGCCTACACCAGGAGGAGCACAGACCACACGCTCCCTATAATCCCCTCTGCCACATGGACCAGAGCAGAAGGCACTGAAAGAGTGCTAGGACTGAGAAAAAAATAAGGCACCTGGCCTGCCACAGACACCATCACTCACACCTGTAGCAAACCACACACACACCCTGGAGTATGTTTGGTACTCAGAAGCCTACTGATAATAGAAAAGATGCCACTGAAGAGGTGGTAAAAATAGGCAGCTATTTCAAAGATTAATTTAATACATGAAATAATCTTTGACTTATATAGATCAAAATTCTTAGTGGGAAAAAAAGCTAAAAAGCCCATTTAAAAATTCATAGTAAATATTTCCTTATTTTATTGAGTAAACAATTAAAATCTTAATTAGTACATATCTGCAAGTTTATAAATGGCAGTTTCAGTAGAAAACAAATTTTATAAGTACCACAAACCAGACAATAAAAATGTCTCTTTAAAGAGGGAACAAGTTCAAATGCATAAGGAAGTTCCAGCTCCTTTATCTTCATTTCCTAGGGGGATGCAAGTGCTTTCATGCAATAGACAGAGCCTGCTGCATTAGTAGCATGGGCTACTATGGGCTACTATTGCACCTGACAGTTGTGAAGGCATCTTCCATAATGCGGCCCCGAGACAAGTGCCAGAGAGAGACCACAGCAGACTCGACGCCATGAATTTGAGAATAATACTAACATTCTCAACTCTACGTTCCCAAAGGACACTGACATTTTCATCTGTTAAGCAACTGTCCTAGTAAAAGGTTTCTTTTTTGATGTTCCATGAGCTGGGAGGGCGTACGTGTACCTTGAAGACATACAGTACATATCATCATCAAATATAACACACACAATAACAGCTAAGGACACACATGCTGTTTGTCACCATGTGATCATGACCACAGCATGTGTTGTGCGTTCTAATTGCTTCTCAGGGCAGCAAAGCAGCTTTCCTTAAAAATAAAAATATACCTGTACAACAACAAAGCGATTAAAAAAGACCCAATCACCCTTGGCAAAATGACAACAATGGGAATGACTTAACTGATAGGTTTAACAGTTTTTCATATTAAGCTTTTTGTGTGTGTCTGCTATTCCCCATCCCTTGGTCATTAGCACTAAAAACAGAGGTTAACTGGAGCAGAGAATCCTACTCTAATGTTATTTGGAGAATTCTTCTGTGATTTAAGATAGGCACATATCAATACCTGGTGACTTAAAAAATTACAGCATATACATCATTACATCTCTTTTGGTATAGTCAATATTGTTGACACATAACTGTACTAATGTTAGACTTAAAATACTAAAATAATAGGTTATATAAAATACCTGGATTTTGGAAACTTTAATACACAGAATACTTGATAACTAATAAAAATAAATATTCAACCTACAACAGAGTATACTGTCAGTATACTCTGATGGATCTGATGGGCAAAACAGGTGTTGGCTCCTGGAAACCCCACACTATAGGGATGCTATAGGGTCCCATTCAAGTGGACACACAGGGTGCTGTCATCTATCTGCACTGACACCCTGGCTACTGTCCCCCATTTGTGCAGACATAATGAAAGCTGTTTCTTCTCTGCACAGACACACTGGCACTGGCAATGGTAGCCTCTGTATAGCCTGGTCAGCCCCTGGCAGGTGTCTTGTCCAAGGCAGCAGGCTTTCACTTTAGGCTATGGTGAAGCCAGAGGACTGTCTCACTTTGAGACTTTGGATGGAACCAAGTAGACTAACAGATTTAAAGAGGAGTGTCCACCCTGTGGCACATTAAACAGCATGCTTGGGGAGTTGGCTTTAGGCCAAGAGGTGCTGTTCAGGCCTGTGCTCTTCCTTCAGCTTCAAAATCTGCCCACAGTCTAAGTTCATTGGCAACATCTTCCAGCCTGAAGCCATTGCCCAGCAAGAAAAGAAAGGCTGCATGCTGCCACTAGGCATTTAGCTTCTGGATGTTCTAGTATTTAACTACTATACACCATCTTTTGTTAAGGTGAAATGAAGCAATTCCACAGCTAAAGCTCTACAAGCAAAAGAATAGGATTTGAAGTTGGAGGTGTTGGCCTTGGTTTCCATGCCCATGGGCCTACACTCTCGCTTTTTCCACCTTTAAGCTCCCTCAGAATGGGCATTACAAGGCATTCAGAATTAGCAGGGGCAAGAGGCCATAAGCAAAAACTCAGAAGAAGGGATGATTTTTAAAGATTATTTCACTCTAAAGAAAAAGGTGTTATGCATAAAGTGCTACACTACAAAAAAAAAAAAAGATGTCCAGGGACTTCCGGTCAAGGTGGCGGCTGAGTAGCAGCACTGCACAATGTCTCCTCATTGGCCCACTTAAAAAGTTGAGAATTTAGTTACAAAAAGTGTGTTCAGTGTAGCTAGGAAAGAGAGGAGCATCACCAACAACTGAAAGGAGGCCAGAGGAAGGTCAGAAATTGCGAAAGACCATCGAAAGCAGAGAAAAAAAAAAATCCCAGCAGCCCAGGAAGCCACCGCAGCTGGCTGCAAACGTCGAGCCGCAGGCAGCTGCAAATGAAGGAAAGCTCGCATGGGCCCGGAACATCTGACGGAGCTGGGAGAGGACGGAGCACCCAACAACAGACAGGGAGGCTGCAGGAGGGTCAGAAATCCTGAAGTCACATCGAAAGAGGAGGAAAAAAGCAGCTGACTCGGCGTGGCCCCGAGCTGCCGGCATCCACAGACCAGACGGAGGGAAGTCCAGAGCCAGAACCTCAGCCTGAGGTCAGTGCGGATGCGGAGAAGTGGGAATTGTTGGCAGCTGGCAGTCCCAGCCTCCGAAAAACCAACCCACGGGTAGTGTGTACTATAAACGCAGTGTGCACTTCCCCTAAAAAAGGCCCTGGGATCCCAGATCAGAAACAGGGCTCAGCAGCCTCCATAGGCAGTGACATCAGCAGGAGTCATTTTAAAAAGAAGGAGAAAAAAAAAAAAAAAAGGCCAAGACTGAACCCTTTAGAGTAAAAGAAAGCTCAGAAGAGCATACCAGGGCTTTGGTGGTCATCCTTAAACAGTGCCTAGGAAGAAACTGGCAGGGGAGAAAAGAGGGGGAAAAGGCTGCTGATCCCCTGAATGTCTCTGGAGTACCTCTGCTCTGAGGATGGAGAGTCCCGCCTTGGGGGAGGGAAGGCAGGAGAGACGGACAGCTTAGCTGAGTGGACCGGGGGGAACAAGACACCTCAAAAGGGGGATCATCACCCCGTTCCTCCAGCACATGCCAGAGGCTTCTGGTTCACCACTGCCCTGCATGCCAGAGGCATCTAGGACCAGGAATTCCATTGCCCTGTCTGTCCCTTGGGCCAGAGTATTCCACAGGCACCTAGGACTGGGCCTTTGCCAAACCCTTCTTTCCTGTGCACCAGAGACAGCCAGAGATAGCAGAACCATGGGGAAATGTGGCAACAAATCTCCTACAAAAAGACCGGACATCCCAGAAGATGATACCAAGCATACTGAAATTGCAGAATCCAAAGATGAAAATGGCAAAAATGATGGTAACTTCTGGGCCCAGATATTTACTGAATTAAAGCAGGAAATAAAACAGTGCAAGAGCTACACCAACACATCGCTAAGCAAAAAGCAAGCCTTGAAAAGCTAAAAGAGGACACCATAGAAGAAATATACCAGAAGATAATGAAGACAAAAGAAGAAATTAGAGAAGAACACAACAGAGACATAGAAAAATTGAATGCAGATATTCGGGAAGTGAAAAACACACAGGAAACAATAAGCAACCACATTAAACATCTTCAGAATAGAATGTGAGACCTAGAAAATAAAATGACTAAGCTGCAACATACAGGCCATGAAGAACACAAAGTAAATAAGAAAGAAAGTGAATCATTATAATGGCTGATAGATGATTCAAGGAGAAACAACCTCAGAATTATGGGAGTCCACGAGAAAACTGAGTACAAAACAAAAGGCTTAAAGGACATGTTTAATGAAATTATGGAAGAAAATTTCCCAAATCTAAGAAAAGAAATGAACATGGAACTATTGCAGGCATATAGAATATCAAACAACTTTGATAAGAAGAGATCCTCATCACGACACATCATAATTAAAATTCTAGAAATCCAACACAAAGAGAAAAATACTAAAAGCGGTAAGAGAAAAACAGAAGGTGACCTACAAAGATAAGCCCATCAGGATAACTGAAGACTTCTCAATCCAAACTCTAAAAGCAGGGAGATCATGGAGCAATGTCATCCAGGCACTAAAAGAACATAAATGCCAACTAAGACTGCTATATCCAGCAAAATTATCTTTTAATTTAAAGGGAGAACTTAAAACTTTCTATGATATAGAAAGCTTAAAGGTCACTGAGCCAGTATTGCAGAGAATACTTAAAGGAAACTTAGAAAGTGAAAGGGAGGCCAGTGACACCAATGACCCCAGAGGAAAAGCAACAACAGCTACAGGAGAATGAGCTGAGAAAAAAGTATATTAGTAATCAGTGAAATAAGAGTGAATAAGTTATGAAGGTTAAAAAAATTCTCAAATTTGCCTTCATATCTGTTACTTCAAGTATATTTATGTAGTATAGATTTAAGTTCATTTAATGTAGCAATGTGATATAGTTTTAACTTTGTTTTATTGTAGCAATTCACTTATTAGGTCATGGATGAAAATTTATCCTAAGAGAACTGAATGATGTAAAGATAACCCTGTGAATGTACAAATATGTACCTTCCAGTATTCAGCTAAGGTATTTGAAATTTAACTTTTTTTTTCCTTCTTTCCCAAATTTACTAGTCTTTTGAACTACATGCTTGTAGTTATTTTCTAATGTGAACTGGTGGGTAAGGCCTGGTTTAAGAATAGCAACAAAGATATAGCAAAATAAAGAAAAAAAAACTTTTGGTAAATATCCCAATAAAGGGGTTGGTTAGATTCAGAAGAGGCATCAAAATTTAACTACTGCGACCCACTCGAGGAATAGGAAGCTGAGTTAGAGTGGTGATGTAAGAAGTGAAATGATTTAGGTGTGGAAGATTAATATGTTAAGTACTGTATAGTTTCTCTGACTTGGAGAACACAGACATTCTATAGAACCACATGAAGTGACAGCTGGAGTTGGGGGTAGGGATAGGGAGGGTGTGGGAGGGTCAAAAATGGGAAGGGATTGTAAAGTTGATATAATACATATGTGCACGAAATACCCAAATTCACTGTAAATACTATGTAATACATATGTATATTAATAAAAATAGTGGGAAAAAAGAAAGATATTCAAAATTTCTCCAGATTGTGTCAAGAAGTCGAATCTGATGTGAATGATCCACTTTCACCTGGGCCATCTATGGTGCACCTGGGATCCTGGGCTCATTTTAGAGGCACTTTATCTCCTGAGAAAGAGTCACTAGCTGCATGGGGCTGTGGAAGCTGGGATGAGTCAAGATTAAGTTCTCACCAGTGGCCCAGACTCCAAGTACCTCAAGAGGCTGATGACTGTCCTGGTTGGTTGTTGCACGAGGTCTAGCCACCAGCAGGGCTGGTCCAGGGTAAGGGACCTGTGGCAGGACCACTAGTGTCTTACAAGGCACTGGCTGAAAAGGAGCAGGGCTATCTATGGGGGACTTGCTCTTCTAAATGAAACCTAACTGACAAGCAGTGAACAGAGTATATCTGGATGCTGATTTGAACAAATAAAATGTTAACAGGTTTTTTTTTTTTTTTTTCACTGAGAAATGAACCCAAAGCCTCTGTACTGAACTACAGTCCCAGTCCTTTTATTTTTAATTTTGAGACAGGGTCTCACTAAATCACTGAGCTGTCCAGGCTGTGTACAAACTTATGATTCTCCTGCCTCAGGCTTCCAGAGTGCTGAGATTATAGGTGTGTGCCACAACTCCTAGAATGAACAGACACTTTAAAGACAACTGGGTAATTTAAGTATGTTCTCAGTATCAGGTGATATTCAGGAACATTAGTGTTGTATAATAATGTATGTATGAGGTTATATAAGGAAGTGTCCTTCTGTGTCAGACATTCATGCAAGAATTCTGAGAAAGGCGATCATTAGCGTATCAGATGACTTCTTTAAGTTACTAGAGTAACAAAACTCAGAAGACAGGGAAAGATGGAGCTAGGGTCACCAAGTTACCAGCAATGCTGAACTGGGAATGACAGGGCTTATTATACTTCTGTTTTTGCATATTCTGAAAACTACTAGTAAAAAATTAAAAATTCATCTCTAGAAAGTGAGGTTCTATTATCAGAAAACCAAAACAACAAACCCATCTTATAGGAGGCCCATGAAAAGATGGGTGAGATCCGAATTTATTCAGACTCCAAGATCAGGACCTGATGACATCTACCTTGGGCGGTAGTTCTAGCTCCTCTGAAGGGAAGGCTCTGCTTCCCACAGCACTACCCTGACTGCTAACAGTCACTCAGCAATGGCTGACCTGATGCCTAGGCAATGGCACCCTTAAAAAAAAGACAACATTTGTCACAGCATCAAAGGGGACATTTGTTAAGCAACAACTAACGAAGAGGAGGGGCATCCCCAGCCAACATATATGAATACTAAGGTTTAGGGAAAACATCTTACTGTAATACATACTAATCTTTATTCACTACAAAAAAAACAAAATTAATTTTTTTGAAGTGACACACTGAGAGAAAGCAAACTGTACCAGTCTTTCCTAAGTGGTATTCCTAAATACTTCAAGTTCACCATCATTCCTCCAACCCAGTCATACAGCCTCTTCACAGGCAGTGTTTCGCCAACACAGAAAGCTGCATCCTGCTTCCACACTATTAAGATAAATCTAATAAGGGGACTGAATAAACAACTAAAAACACTGCAAGCACTAGCGACCCAGACAAGTAAAACGAGGAGACTGTGGTTTAGATTTAACAAAGCTACAAAATGGAAAATTACATGATACATTCATCATAAACCCGTGTTAGTATATGATCAGCATTAATAAGAAAAGACTGGCATGCCCAAGTGGCCTGACAGCTCTAAGGGACACCAAGCAAGGTGGTCTCTGTGCAAATACACTAACTCCACCTAGACAAAGACCAAGAGTCTCATGCACAAACAAAAATGTTTGAAGTTTCCACAGGACATTTTGGGAAGAAAATAAACTTGAAATATGGTATTACACTATCAGATAAAAATCTAATCTGTGGACTTGATAAACTCAACAGTGTTCAACCAACCAGGGTTGGCCTCGTCTCAGCACTTATTTGGCACTGCGCTGCACGGCAGTGATTTCTCCTGACAAACATTTCCACTTGGTGCCATAAGACCAGCGCACATTTCCTAGTGGTTTTGACCAGTGAGCCCTCCAAAGGTGCCCAGCAGCACCACCTCAGCATGCTGCTGACTCCTCCCACTGCTGTGGGACAGAAGGTTGTCCATGACAGGATGCAAAGGGGATTGCTAGCATCAAGTACTGCAAATCACCCAATGGAAGGCAAGTATCACTTCTAGAGAGAGTGGAAGCCCAAACCAGCACACGCTTTGGGGCATTTCTTGTATTCTCATCATTTTAAACTAACTTAGTCAAGAAATAACTCCCTTATACCAGCTTGTGCCATGACCTTCAGGCCTATTTGTGAGTCTGGTTCCACTTTGTTGCAACCATATTGTCTATTATACTCCCAACTGAGGCGAGCAGAAGGAAACACTTCATACTTACACAATCCATTTCAAACCAATCACCCTGCAAGCCCACCATTTAAATATAGCACTTGAGTCAATACTGAGATGAGGCCTTTGGCACTGGGATAGTATGACATATATCCTTGGCAGGAAGGCCCCACTTGCTTTTCCCAGGGTTAAGATTCTACAAATTCAATCTATAGAAGTTTTGTGGAGGACCCTGGTGAAACAAATCAGATAAAAACCTCCATTCTAAGTGATTATGGGTAGCATGGCTCACCTTAAAAGCGGTATTATTAGACATAATACACTATTAACGATCTACATGGGGGTGAGAGGTGTGGCTCAATGGTGGGGCACTTGCTAGCAAATAAGAGGCCCTGGGTTTGATTCCCAGTACTGCCACACACTTAAAAATATCAGTATGACTCAGAACTGTGTAACATTCAAAACATATAGCACCAGTTTTTACATGAATCAAAGTAAATGCTAAAAAACCCCAAAGCTACAGAGGCTGATTTAGTAGCTTCCAAGAGGACCAGTTGAAAATGCCTATTTAAGCAGGATGCATAGCTGTTAACATCATTCCAAGTGAAAGTTTTAATTCTTTGACATTCAAAGTATTTCAAGAAAGCATATTATACCAGAAGTCAGGAAAAAAGCTATCTAGTGTGAATTAAAACACTTCCTACATTTAACCCAAATGATGCTCAGATCTACCTACACACATCGGGAGTTGGGGAAGGTCTCCCTAAAAGGTATCTGGAGTAGTTAAGATGAGTTTTTACCTATCTGCTCTCCTGAAGTTAAACTCTTTAAATTGTTCTGCAAATCAAAAGGCACTCTCTCTCCACTTGTCTGTACAAAAGGATTGCTGAAGAAAAGGCTCATGTCCAGAGGTGCCTCAGCTTCAGAGCCCCATGAGCTTGTGTCTGTGCTGCTGGAGTCCTCGGCTGTTGTGGGTGGGTAGCTGAGCTGCTCTAACTGGTCAATGATGTCAGAGAACTGGAAGGCTGAGCTAGACTCAGAGCGCACTGAATAGGCTGGAAAGTTGACCATGGAGCTTGCCTCCGACTGATTGGCTGAACTGGATGTATGCAGAGACAGTCCACCATTAAGAGGCATGTTTTGGAGGGAGCTGTTCTCAGACTGGTTGTTCCTAAGCGAGCTCGTGTCAGAGGGGCTCAAAAGGCTCTGCATCAGGCTAGCTTGTGCCTTTACTTCGAACAGCTCTGAGGTGTCTGAAGGGTGAACATTGCCGTTAAAGTCACTTCCTTCCCCAAATTCAAAGTCATCTTCCACATTCATATCTACTGCTTCGGTGGAGTACCTGTCTGGGCTGGATTGGGCAGACTCTGGATGCTGGAAGGCATCTGGACTACACAAGGGAGAGGATGCAGTGGGCTTGGTGGGTGCTCGGGGCTCCTGAGGGACTAAACAGCTGTATGGAAAAGAAAATGCCTCAGAGCCTCCAGCAAAGAAAGAGATCTCTGCTGGGTCATCATCTATGAACTCTTCAGACACCTGCAACTGTGTATTTGTCAATGTGAAAACAGAGCCGACTCCGTGGCACTGCCAGCCACACCTATATTCTCTGCTGGACAGGAATGAACTCACGGGAAAGCCACCTTCACTAATATCATTTCTATCAGCAGCTCTGTGCACCCTGTTGGCCCTCCCCACATCCAGGTCTAAGGCACTGAGACTCTGCTCCATGGGACAAACAGAACCTTGGTTGCTCACAACATGACAAAACCCGACACCTGAACCAGGCTGGAGCGCAGGGGACCCAGGGGACTGAGCTGGTGTGCTGGGTACTTCAGTTGCTCCACTGCTCTTCTCCGTGGCTACATTCCTGACAGCTGCACTTTTGATGCCGGAAGCCTGGGAATCCACGAGGCAGCTGCTGCTGTCCTTGAAATCAGGCAGACCAGGTGAGGTCAAAGGAGAGGTAGGAAGCTGATACAATGAGGCATTTGCTGAAGACAGAGAGGCAGAAGTTCTCAAGCCCTCGGTGAATGAGATGCTCTGTGGATCAAAATTAAGAAAAAAGAGAGCACATACAATTACAAATCACCATCAGAAGCTGTAAAGTGAACCTGGCAGTGGTACAATGCCTATAACAGCTACTCAGAAGGGTATATCCCAGTTACTTGGAAGGTTGAGGTAGGAGAATTGTTTGAGGCCATTAGGAAAATACAATTTGTGGAAAGGGAAAGGGCATGTGTATAGGGGGTGAAGGAATGAGAAGGGAGAAGTAAAAATGATCAAGATGTAGTATGAATATACATCAATTCCAAGCTGATTGTTAACTTTATATATCACAAATACTAATAAAAAGAGTAATCTTGGCTAAAAAAGCTGATTTTTATTATTATGTATCACAAATGAACACTAATAAAATGAATATTTTTGGCAAAAAAAAAAAAGGTAGAGGCTCGACTGGGCAACTTACTGAGAGCCTGTTTCAAAATAAAAATTAAATAAGAGGCTACGGATGTAGCTCAGTGGTAGATTGCTTATCTAGCATGTATAAGGTACTGAATTCAATGCTCAATACCACAAAAACAAAACAAAAATACCTGCAAAGCCAAATGGGCCCAACTTCAGACATCCTCACAATTCTCAAAGCTTTATAAAAAGGACAACGGATCAATCTGTCCCTTAAAGAACTGCCAAGAACAGAAGATTTTGTAAACGTGGACAGTATTTTAAACCCATCTAGATCATTTGTTTATGATATATTTTTTTGAGACAGGGTCTCACTCTGTAGCCTAGGCTGGCCTCGAATTTGTGGCAATCCTCCTGCCTGAACCTCTTAAGTGCTGGAATTATAGGCGTGTGACACCATGCCCAGCTTATAAGGTGCCAGGGAACTGAACTCAGGATCAACTCCTCAGTCCTGTAATCTTTTGTAACTCCTTCTTTTTTCTCTTATGGCATGAAACAGGCACAGTAAAGAGAACTACCATCATGGAGAACTAGAAAATCTGCTGGCCATACCACTATGTCACCCTGAGGCTGCAAGCAGCTGTATTTGGCAGAATGTTACCTGTCATTACCAACATGCCATGTATGATATGCTCACATACAGAAGTCAATATATGTATATGGAAGTGGAAAGAGACCGTTGTGAGGTAGACCAGAAACAGAATCGTTACTCATGTCCCAGCAGAGGCACGAACAGCTGCTCTCTCAATTGAGATATTCCTGCCAAATATTCTTTTGTGCCCTGTCTATGTGTGCCTCCATGGCTTCCTGTGTTTTAATGTGGCTGCAGTTATACCAAACACACAAGGCCAAGAAAGTGCCTGTGCTACTACACACTTTTTTTCACTTTTTAAAATTGGTTATATAGAATTCCATTTTGACAGACTCCTATATATCATGTTCATCACCCCCTTCCCCCAACCTTCCCTCCTTGTTTTGCATTTTTGGGAGGGGTTTTCAATGTGCATATTTTGCTCATATCCACCCCGTTACTTGCTCTGGCACCCCCCTTATTCCCTTCCTCTTGTCTAACAGTAGTCAGCTTTCTACTTCTCATCATCTTTTTCAAATTCCATTCTCATGTTAGAAAGAACATGAGGTATCTGTCTTCTGAGTCTGGCTACTTCACTCACCATGATGGTCCTTTCATTTTTTCCTGTAAATACCACATTTCATTTTTAATAATACTATTACTACTCCACTGTGTATACAGACCATGTTTTCTTTACCCACTCACCTACTGATGAGTACCTAGGCTGGTTCCCTGCTTGGCTGTTGTAAATCATGCTGCAACAAACAAGGGCATGCAGGTATCCACATGGGATTTGGGGGCTGATTTTGACTTTAATTGCTCTGGGTATAGACTAAGGCATGTTACAGTTGGATCATACAGTAGCTCTATTTTTAGTTTTCTAAGGAATCTCCATACTGTTCTCCACAGTGGCTGTACTAATTTACATTTCTTTTTACCTGTCTCCCCCCCACCCCCACCCCTCTTTCTTGTAGCTCAAGCTAACCTTGGCCTCAGGCAATACTCCAGCCTCAACCTCCCAAGCGTGCACCACCATGCCCATCTTATGTGGTTCTGGGGAACTGAACCCACAGTATAGTGCTCGCTAGGCAAGCTCTTTAACCACTGCCATTCTTCCAGACCCTCCTCTCTTTCTTTCTGTTTTTGAGAGAGGGTCTCACTCTACAATCCAGGCTGGTCCTGAACTCACTATGGAGCCAGGCTGCCCTTGGACTCACAACAATCCTCCTGTCTCAGCTTGCTGGGATTACAAGGGTTTACTAAGCAAGCACTTTAACTGCTGAATCCTAATTTCCTCCAGCTCTAATTTACATTTCTACCAGCAGTGTGGAAGGGTTCCTTTTTCCATGTCCTTCCCAGCATTTATTTATTTATTTATTTATTTATTTATTTATTTTTGAGACAGGGTCTTACTCTATAGTCCAGCTTGGCCTCAACTCAATGGCAATCATCTTGCTTTTTAGCCTTCTGAGTACTAGGATTATAGGCATGTGCCACAACACTTAGTTTATGTGGTGTTGAGGAATCAAACCTAGGGCCCTGTGCTTGCTAGGAAAGTGATTTTTAACTGCTGACCTACGTCCCATTAGTTTTTCTTTTTTTTTTTTTTTGTATTCTCTCTTTCTTTTAAGGTATTGGTGATTGAACTCAGGGCCTTTGCACTGAACTGTAATCACCCCAGACCCTTATTTTGAGACAAGATCTAAGTTGCTAAGTTGCCCAGACTGGGTTTCAACTTGCAATTCTCTTTCCTCAGCCTCCAGTGTTGAGATTATAAGCCTGTGTCATCTAGCTTGTTTTTTGTAGTCTTGAAAATAATTATTCTAAAGATGCTGAACATTTTTCATAGACTTGCTAGCTATTTGTACTTTTTGAGAAGTACCTGTTCAATTCATCTGCCCACTTACTGATTGCACTATTTGATTTTTTAGTGTTAGATTTTTGAGAATTGTTTCTTTTCTTTCTTTCTTTCTTTTCTTTTCTTTTTTTTTTAACAGAGTTTGATTCTGTAGTCCAGGCTGGTCCTAGATTCATTATGTAGCCAATGTTGGCCTCAAACTCACGGCAATCCTCCTGCATCAGCCTCCTGAGTGTGGAGATTACAAGCGTGTGCCATGACACTCATCTAATTTTTACATGGTACTGAGGAATCAAACCCAGGGCCCTGCACATGCTAGGTAAGCGCTTTAACTACTGAGCTATGTGCCCAGCCCTTGAGTTCTTTACATAGTCTAGATAGTAATCTTCTTCTGGAAGGGTAGCCAGAAGAGATTTTCTCCCATTCTGTTCTGTAGGCTATCTTTTCAACTAACTGCTTCCCTTGCTGTGCAGAAACTTTAATTTGATGTAGCCCGACTTGACGATCCTTGTTATTATTTTCTGTGCCAGTGGCATCCTGTTCAAAGAGTCTTTGTGCCTCTGGCTTCGAGTGTTTCTCCTGTGTTCTCTTTTAGCAGTTTCAAAGGTTTAGATCTTATGCTAAATCTTTCATCCATTTTTAACTGTTTCTTTTTTGCAAAGCGTAAGAAATAGGCATCTAGATTCAGTCTTCTACAAGTAAGTATCCAGTTTTCTTAGCTCCCTTTTGTAAAGGCTTTTTTCTCCCCAGTGTGTATTTTTGGCTCCTTAGTTCAGATTCATTCAGATGGACTGTAATTGTGTGAGTTTGTTTCTGCATCCTATATTCTGGATCATCAGTCTATATATCTATTTTTCTGTGCCAGTACCATGTCATTTTGTTATTATGGCTTTGTAGTATAATTTGAAATTGGGTATTGTGATGCCTCTCTAGCCTTGTTCTTTCTGCTTAGGGTTGTTTTGGCTACCCTGGGTCTTTTGTATCACCATATGAATTTTAGGATTTTTTTTCTATTTCTGTGAAGAATGCTGTTGGTATTTTAGTGGGGATTGCACTGAATCTGTAAATTGCCTTTGGTAATATGGTCCTCTGACAACATTAATTCTGCCACAACAAAACATGGAAGGCCATCTCATTTTCTAGTGTCTTCTTAAATTTCTTTCTTCAGTGTTCTGAAATTTTTACTGTAGCAGTTTTAGATTCATCTCCAGGCTTTTATTTCATTTGAAGTTATTACAAATGGATTTCTGAGTTTCAGTGCTGCAAATGCTGCAGTGACTAATTATGAGACTGTTCAACATTGTCAGATGATTTTCTAGTGTACAGATAATTAACAGTGCCTATGGTTTCAACCTGAAGACTAACCTGTTTTGGCAGGTCTACCGTCAGAGCACGGATAGATGTCCGGGTCTTGCTGTGCCGTCTGCAAAACAGAAAAGTGGTCGGTGGCCAAATTCTCTTTATCTCCAGGCCTGTTTCTATAGCAGAAATTGTGTGTTTGTAAAGAAAAACTCACATAAGAATGTGGCTCTGATAGGGGCATCTAATTAGAAACGGGCAGGATAACAGAAGTAAGAATTCAAATTAAAAAAGAGGCTCTAGGGGCTAGAGGAAAGGCTCAGCGGTTAAAGCTCTTGTAAGCACTATGTCAAGTGCTAAGTAGCCAGAGTTTAATTTCCTAGCACCACATGAGCCAGGTCTGGTGGCACATGCCCGTAATCCCAGCACTCAGAAGGCTGAGGAAGGAGGATTGTTATTAGTTCAAGGCCAGCCTGGGCTCCATAGTGAGTTCAGGATCAGCCTGATCCTCACAACAACAACAAAAATGGGGCCCCAAAAGAGGTAAAATAACATACCTACACAAATGGAAAAATTCCACATGAATTTTCAGATTAAAAGGTTAACATAATATATAAGACCATTATGTATAAACTAGATTATACAGACTAGAAAATAAGAAATAAAACACACACACACACACACACACACACACACACACACACACACACACACGCATACTATCTGTTTAGAAACATTATAAGCCATTTTCTTCAAAAAAGTGAAATAAAAATGACTAAGATATGACATATGTACCAATTATACAAGATGAATGTAATTATTAACTACAAATATTTAAAAAACACAAAAAAGACAAGTACTGAGATATATATTTGAAATAATTTTTATTCAAGATTAAAAATACTTAAAATATTAATCCTAAAAGCACATGCATGGCATCATCAAGACCACAGAGCTTACCTTTCATATGGTATTCTCTTCATCCCACCATCTTTGACGTAATCTACTAGTTGTTTCTGTGTTCTCCCACTGTAAATAAAGGTTTAGATTAAGAAACAAAAAAGAATCAAAAGTAATTCACAGCATTAATTTTTCACTGTTTGTTTGTGGTTTTTCTGGAGACAGGGTCTTGTTCTGTAGCCCAGACTTGTCGTGAACTCACTATGGAGCCCAAGCTGGCCTGGTCTTGGACTCAGGGCAATACTCCTGTCTCAGCCTCCCGAGTGGTTGGATATAGGGGATTAC
Organism: Ctenodactylus gundi; assembly: GCA_004027205.1. NCBI lineage: Eukaryota > Metazoa > Chordata > Mammalia > Rodentia > Ctenodactylidae > Ctenodactylus > Ctenodactylus gundi. Next base: position 94,782 of record PVKB01002701.1, on the reverse strand, counting down.
AGGCATGTGCCACCACTCGCAGCTTATAATTTTTCACTGTTAAGGACAGGGCAAAAGCAAAACTTGCCTATCCTCTCTCAGAAGTATACAGTATAAATTTAAAAGTTTTTATAGTAAGTATAACCAATTTTCTAGGCAAAGTTTTTATCATGCAATTCTCCCAGGTTATGGCACTTTTCTCTCAACCAGTAATCAACTGCATCCAGCTGAGGCAAGGCCCTACCTGTATCTGAAGGAAGAGCCCCGGCTGAAGAAGACGGCTTTTGCCTTTGGCTTAGGCTGGTCAAAAAGCCTAAAAAAGGTGTGATACTCGACACAAATCTTCCAGAAGTTCTTACACTCATCTCTGCTACCCAATAGGAATTCCAATGTGTCTTGGTAGGGTCCCTAGAAACAACAAAACAAAGATTCAAGTAGTGAACTTGACAATAAAGTACTGGACAACAGCAAGTAAATTTAGCAAACTATACAATAGGCAGTTGCAAAATTAAAAACTAAGAAGCTTTCTAAAAAATGTATACAGAGACTCTGGGTTCCATTTACTTAAGAGAATGAAACCATAGTATATAGGTTCATTGTAGAAACCAAAAACAATTAAGTTTTTACCTCTGTCCAAGTGTCAACATTCTGAAGTGCATCTCTGTGACTATTCTCATCTGCCCACTGTGGCATCTTTCCATACCAGTCAACGTGTTTTTAAATCTATAGAATGTTTTAGATGTCCAAGAGATGCAGTTTTCAGGCTGGTAGGATTTCCCATGAGGAAATTACTGCATTCTCTCTCATTGTATTATCCCTTAGGATAAATTCTCAGAAATGAAACTCTGAGCTCAAGGCCAAGGTACATTTTTCAACTTTCTGATATATATTACCAAATTACTTTCCACCAAGACTGTAATACTTTTTTTTTGAGACAGGGTCTTGCTCTGTAGTCCAGGCTAGTTCTGAGCTCACTATGGAGCACAGGCTGGCTTTGAACTCATAGCAATCCTTCCCCTTCAACTTTGAGTCCTGGTATTACAGGCATGTGCCACCATGTCTGGCTTATATGGTGCTGGGGAATTAAACCAAGGGCCTTGTGCTTGCTAGGCAATCACTCTTACCTCTGTGCTATATTCCTCCAGTCTCCCCGGCCACTCACCCAACACCCCTTTCTTGAGAGAGCTCTCTAGTCCAAGCTGGCCTCAATCTCATAATAGTCTTTCTGCCTTACTCTAGAGTGCTGGGTCCACAGGCATGTGCCCCTATACCTGGATAATTGTTATGTGGTGTTGGGGAACTAAACCTAGGGCCGTATGCATAAGGTAAACCTTCTATTCACTGAGTATTCACTCAGCCTAAACACTGTAATACTTTGACTCCTCTACTTGCTCTCAAAAATTTGGGTTTTTAGAGATGTAAAATGTAACTCAGCTGAATACAAATACAAACATGGCTCTAGGTTTTGAAATATTATGCAACTCCAACTAATAGTTATTTTGGTAAACTGAGCAGTTACTTCTCTACTTACACAGAGGAAAAAGAAGAGGTTTTTATTTGCACGTTGTACGTGTGTTTGGCATTCCTATTTTCTTTTCATCCACAGAAGAGCTATCTGAATTATAAATTGTAAGCCATCCCTTCAAGCCTCATGCCCCACATAACACATGACCCTGGAGTCAAAACTGCTCCTGTGGCCTCTTAGAGGCTTCTAAGGTTGGGTGACAGCCTTTCTTCTGCATGGTCCAAGGGCTCTGAACCTCCTGCAACTCAAAACAGATCTAATTTGAGTTGGCCTGTACCACTAGCTTCAACCCTATTTTGGCTCAGCTAATTGTTTTATTCCCTTACTTCCTATGTATGCTGGGAATACAAGAATTTGAACTTTTTAATTTTTATTTTATTTATTTACTTATTTATTTTTTTGGCAACGTCTTACTCTGTAGCCTAGGTTGGTCCTGAACTCACTATGTAGCCTAGGCTGGCCTTGGACTTGGCAATCCTCCTGCCTCAGCATTATGTGGTGCTGGGGAATCAAACCCAGGGCCTTCCACGTGCCAGACAGGCACTTTAACCGCTGTGCCATTCCTCCAGCCCAGAATATGAACATCTTTAGAGTAATTTTAAGTACTGAATTTTCTAAACTAATACACATTTATACTTTCCATATTTAATCACTCTGTAAATTCACATGTGCTTATTACTTTGCAGACTGGCAATCTCTAAAAAGAAAGATGTGGTTAGTTCTTGATAAAGTTTTTTTCTGTGACAGCTAGTCAGAGTTCAATTTTTGAGTCACAGGTAATGTGAGAAGACTGGGGATGGCCTTCAATTCTCAATAGAAGTTCTCATTCTACTTCACTGCAGGGTCTCAGATCCCTTGGAATTCCACACACATGACAACCAACAATTCTCTGCAGCTCCTGGGAGACTGAAAGACATGTGCTTTTACAGGCCTACCACAGGCCTGCTGAATTTGAAGCCCAGTGGTGTGTGGATGATAAACTTTCTGAGAGGTCAGTCAGCTGGGCAGACTGTTCTCATATCCAAATCCTAAAGTCTGTCCTTAAAAACTTGCCTGGCATTGAAATGATTTACAAAGTAGTTTTTTTTTTTTTCTAACTCTCAACATCCTAGCAGAATAAATTTTCTTATAATTTAAACTACTTACATGGACCTCCGGGTGAAGTTTGATAAGAAATCTTTTTCTCTTGAAGCTTAGTTTACGGACCTTGGACCAGTTGAAGGTGTTGATTTTAGTGGTGCCCTGAAATGTAAGACACAGGCAGTGTCACATTCATAATCTAAACAAAGATTCCCTTTCTCACAACATACAGATGGCTTAAGCTATATCCTTCACATGCAGAAGAAACACACTTGACATGTTACCATTTCACCTGGAATGGCTCTCAGACCACCAAACATCTCTGTTTCAGAAAGATGATTTGACTTCTTATTGTAACTTTTAAAAAAATCAATGTTAATATTATTCATTTTGAGCTGGGCATGGTGGTCTATACTTATAATCTCAACATTCTGGGAAACTGAGGTAAGAGGCTATGAGTTCAAATCCAGATTACACAATTTAGCAAGGCCCTGTCTCAAAACAACAACAAAAACAAAAACATGACCAGGGATGTAGATGCATGTAAAGGCCCTAGGTTTAATCCTTAGCATCATGAAAAAAACAGCCAACCAAAAAATGCACAGAGAGATATAACCACACATTTACTAATAGTCTAGGGCTCACAGTGTAGCTCAGCGGTTGAGTGCCTGCCTAGTGTGTGTGCATGAGGTCATATGTTCAGTTCTTGAAACTGCCAGACCAAAATAATACAAAAACAAAAATAAAAGGCCTAAATAAGGACTGAAGCATCCTAGCTCTCAAAAGATTGGCCAAACACACATCTCTTCTAATTTTATTCAGTTAAAATACTGCAGGATTGTCAACATTTTATTTTTTGAGATAGGGTCTTGTTCTATAGCCCAGGCTGGCTCTTGAACTCATAGCAATCCTCCTGTTTCAGTCTCCTGAGTGGTGGGATTACAGGCATGCATTTCTATGCATGGCTCACTTGGTGCTGGAGAATTGAATTTTGGCTAGGCAAGCACTCTAAGCACTGTGCTATTCTTCCAGCACTTTAACTATTGTTTTCAAAAATCTTCTCCTCACTTGTCTACTAAAAATCAAAGCAAAACAAAGCATTAATAAAAAGAAACAAAATAAAATCTCCATGGCGCTAGCTCTCCACATTGCGATGCATCCCTGGCAAAGCTTTAACATCACAGCTGCTAAATAGGCAGGACATATACGTGTCTTCCCCCTTGGCAGGGAGCTGTAAGAAACTGCAGTTGAGATGTGAACACCAGTCTCAGGCTGCTGCTGGCTCTTCCACTTACACTATGTCGCAGGGTCTGAAGCACTTTCCCAAATCAAAAAACTAAGTAGGAAACAAGGACAATTTCAACCTCTGTCCACTGCACCTGCCTGACAGACTGTGAAACACACTGTCAAAACAGCAGTCAGATGTGAGATGTTGACATCTGCTTTCACATTCACCTTTATTCAGTAATCCATGGCAAAACGGAAACACCAGGCAAGACGGGAAACATGCCACACAGAGTGGGACAGCCTGCTTCATCCTCAAGCCCTCTTAGAAACAGTATACCCCTCTTGCTTTTTCTGGCATTTATTCAGGTATTTCTAAATAGCATGATGAAGACTAATAGTGCATTTTCTACTTTGTGACTGCACCTCCTGGACTTTTGTCACCATCGCTACTTCAAAGTTGCTCCTTCCTACAATGCCCCAATTTTCCATAACATTTAAGTTCAGTATTTACCTTACTTTTTTTTTTTTTGAGATGGGGCTTTCATATGCTGTCCAGGTTGGTCTCGAAGTACTGGATTCACAAGGCTCTTTTGTCTTAGCCTTTCAAGTAGCTGGGAATACAGATACTCATCACCAGGCCCAGCTTCAGTTATTTACACTATTGATAGTGTAAGTGTTGTTTGCAAGATAAGCCAAGATTAATTATAACTATATTTCATTTCCTTTGTTTACTTGAAAATTTCCTTCAATTACTAGTTGCCTCTTCTCATTTGCTTCGTTTTATATGCACCTATAACTAGTTCAGCTCAAGTTTCCTACAAAACACTAAAATTCTTCATATGGTCTAACTCAAGAAAAAACTCACGGGTAGCTGGACATTGTGGCATATGGCTGTATTTCCAACTACTTCAGAGGATTAGTGAGGAGAATCAGAAGTTCAAGGTCAGCCTGGGCATCTTAATGAGACTGTTTCACAATAAAAAAAAAAAAAAAAAGGCTTAGAGACACAGCTTAGTGGTAGACTGATGGTGTAGCATGCACAAGGTCCTGGGTACAATCTCCAGCATTGCAATAAAAAGAAGATAAAAAAACGAGTAACGCATGATTCACTTTTTCCCCAGAGGCAAATGCTGACAGCACATTCTGTGGTCTGTGCCTTCCCTTCTTGTCTTCCATACGGATCTCTTCCCTCAACTGTCATTCCTGGTTTATTTTCTTCTCTAATGACAACTTTAGAAATGGTATAGAGGAGTCAAATTTCTGAAAATCTCCATGTCTAGAAAACGCTTTTATTTTCTCACTGTACAGAATTCTAGGTTGGAAATAATTGTAAAAAATTTTAAATACCTGCCCAAATGTCTTCCAATCTCTGGGGATGTTACTGACAAACCTAGGTCATTTAAATTATTTTCCTTTTCTTGAAAGCTCCTGGATCCTCTTTAGTTTTCTGAAATGTCATAATGATGATCTGTGGTGACCTCTGTTCATTTGTTATATGAAAAATTTTAAGTACTTTCAAGCTGAAAATTCATGCCTTCAATCCTGGAATTTTTTCCCCATGTACATGTACTCTCTCTCTCTCTCTCTCTCTCTCTCTCTCTGTCTCTGTCTCTTTTCTCTTTGAGACAGGGTCTAGGTTGGTCCAGATTGGTCCAGAACTCACTATAGATCACAGGCTGGCCTCGAAATCACATCAATACTTGTGCCTCAGCTTCCCAAATGCTGGGATTACAGGTGTCTGCCATCACACCTGGTACTTCCTTTTATCTTCTACTCTGCCTTGTAGTGAATTCCTCAACTTTATCTTGCAATAGTACTTCCTTTGCCAACACTGTCACCCTGGTAACCCTATTTCTTAATTTGTTATTCCCTTGTTCTCCTTTTGTTCCTTTTCACAGTATATAATTCTTATTTCAGAGATCATTATCTTTCCTTGTTTCTTTTGAGTTTTCTGAAAATGTAATACAGCAGTACACTAACGAGGCTCCAAGTCTTCAAATACAAATGTGAATCTTTAGTGAAGAAGTCTCCTTCTCACTCTTGTACCGAAGGCAGCTGCATTCACACTTCCTGAGGCCTTTAATGTCACCAGTTCATTTTGTCTAGAGTACAGTGTACATGAGTGAAATTTTTCATTTCCCCCCAAGTAGTAGTATAGTACATACAGAGTTTTGGGTCCTTTGTCTACACAATGATGTATTTCAAAGAACATTTCATGTATCAGGACCCAAAGAATTTCCTCATCTTGTGTAGAGTTGCCTAATACCCCATCACATGTATGTACACCATTTATTTAACTGGCCAAGTGGTTAATTCCTAACATTTTACCATTATAAACAAGACTGGAATAAAATATTACAAATACAAATTTTACACTTTTGATAAAGGCATGTTCCTATTTCTAGTGAGCAAAACACAATATACAGCAGATTTTCAGTCTTGCCAAAATCTGAAGGATGAAAAGGTGAATCCCAAGGAAATGGTAGATACTGTTTTTTGATCTCTTCCACCTTTGATACAGTTCAGTATCTTCTGAACAAATTTGGTACCTGTATTTAAGGACAGAAACTTTGCTTAGGTATCTGCCGCTCCTTGGTTATCAGTATTTGAAAGTGAGGATAGGGACTGGATGAATAGCATGGTGGGTAGATCACTTGCATAGCAAGTACAAGGCCCTGAGTTTGATTCCAAAGCACCACATAAACTGGGTGTGGTGGCACACGCCTGTAATCCCAGCACTCAAGATGCTGAGCAAGGCAGACTGCCATGAGTTTGAGGATAGCTGGCCTACACAGTGAGTTCAGGAACAGCCTAGACTACACAGTGAGAATCTGTCTGTAAAAAAAGGAAAGAAAAGGAAAAATGAAAGTGAGGCTATTGGAGTGCCAATGTTTGTGGCCTTCATGTTGAGGACTAGGTTGGGCAAGAATCACCACCAGATGCTAAATCAGGAGAAAATCTGAAGAGGGACAGATGTCTATGTGATCATAAAAGGCCTCCCCACATACAGATTAACAGTTCAAAGAGACAAACTACTAACTCCACAGTGGAAGAACTAAAAAATACAGGGGTCAAGGTTCATTTCCCCAGTGACTAGACCAGATGGCTGCTGATACCTACAGATGAGACACGCTGAGGGCACAGGGATCTAGATGGACTGTATGATTCTAATCATAGGGAAACGTCCAACAAATCACAGGTGAGTACATTATTTTTTTTAAAAAAGGAAAGTTTTTCAGCTCTATTAATATTACTGAAGATACAGAAGAGGCTGTGGAAATGATTCAGGCTTGAGGAGACTAGAAACACATAGGCTAAATATCACATCTGGCCCTAGACTATATCCTGCCCTGGAGGAGAATAAAAGCTAGAATAGGGCCTTTTGACAAAACTGGAAAACAAATGGTGTATTAGATAAAATAATCCTATAAAGGGTCTTAGTGATGACTGCACTGTGGATGTGTAAAGGAATATTTTTTTTCTTAAGAAATTCATGCTAAGGGGCTTAGGGGCAAAAATATGTATCACTAATTGTCTAATACTTCAGAAAATACCATGTGTGAGGAGGGCAGGAATGCATGTAAAGGCAGGAGGAAGCACTAGCCATGAAGCAAGGGGACCAAGTGCTGGTAGGGAGTAAATCTGCGGCAAGCCACAGAGTGGTTTTTCGAGCTGTCCTAATTCTCACAGCTTTTTGACAAGCTTGAAGGTATTCCCAATGAAGCTCTTAAGAGGTGAGGCTCCCAAGCTAGTGGCGACTGTGCACGATGCCCAGATACAACACCTGCAGGTCTCCCCAGCAGGCTGGCAGACTTCACACAGAGTAGCCCCCACTTTCCTATTTTCAAGTGTAGTCAGTATTTCAGGGGAGGTGCGACATACAGGGCTGTCTCTCATTCTCACTGCAGGTTTCCTGGGAGCCTGAGCTATCAGTGAGGTGTCTCAGTTCTACCCTTTGACTTACACAGTGGAAAGGAGATCCCTGCCCTCTTGTAGCACAGAAAGCGGCTGCTCCATCTCCCATGTGGGCTGCAGCAGTTCCTCACACAGACACCAGGTCTTCTTTCTAACTCTACACCCCAGCCATCGGAGGTACCCGGTGTCCAACTGTCACAAAGCTTTCACAGGTCAGCAGAATTTATGTCCCTAGAAAAACCTCTAGGGAAGAGATAGAGTTGCAGTTTAAGATTCTAAGGGAATGACCTTTGGTTCAACTGCAGAATGAACACTGAGAAGGAATTAGGCATGTGTGGGCAGAGGGCAGCTCTGATGGAGGGGATCAGTAAGCCCCAAGAGTCAGTGGGTTCTAGAACAGTGACAATAATCATGTTGTGGCAGAGAAGGTAAGAAAATCATTTCTCCACTGGATAAGAGGTTAGATGAGGCAACATGTAAAGCTCCTTCTCCAAATCTAACATCTTACAAATCAGAACAAAAATTTACCAACAAATGTAGTAGAATCTGACAAAGCTGCAGTATATCACCACCCTGCCATGTTTCCACCCATCCCTGCCCTACCTGGAACACAAGGACACCCATGTGGGAAACGGCCAGGTTAATCTTGGTCCCCTCTCGGTCAGAAGCTGTGTGAAACCTGATGCCATACATTTCCAACTTCCGGGCAATTTCCAGCACCTGGAAATCTGACTCAGCAGGTGTCTGGCCCCTGTAAGGAAGTACAGTTTGACTTTTACCACTAAGACATTAGGTTTCTGAAAGAGGCAAAACACATTAAAGAAGTACTGGGAAAACAAAGCAAAAGAAAACCAACCCACAAACACATAAGACTGCTTTTGAGGGCAGATGGTTTACTAGCTCTGCACTTACCTGTGACAAAAGCAACACATCACACACATGATAAAGAAACAGTTTCCTTTTATTCTATTCCTCTATCCTAATCGAATCAACTCAGAAAATGGTAGAACTGTTTCCTTTGTGACTACTAGCTTCTTGGCTTTACAGTTTATTTTTGAGAATGACATGGTCAATATGAAAGCATAATATGCAGCCAATCAGGTATTTTTCCCACCATTTTATTAATGTTTATTCAATACATAATGTTTACAATGAACCTGAGTATTTTGTGCACATATATATCACATCAATATTATGATCTCTTCCCCTCCCAAGTTTTGGCCCTCTCACACCCTTTCCATCCCCACCCCCTCAATTTCCACTATCACACTCATTTGGTTCTACAGAATGTCTGTATAAATGAGAGAAACGATGTGATATTTAACATATTTAATCTTCTGTGTCTCACTCACTTCACTTCTCATATTTAACTCAGCTTCCCACCCTTAGAATGGGCTGCCATGGCCATGCCTCTTCTCTGGGACAAGCAGAGCCCTTTATTAGGAGGATTTGTCAAAATTTCTTTTTTTCTGTCTCTTACTATACCTTTGTTGAGATTCTTTAACATAACCTCAACCACTTAAGAAAAGAACTATAACAATGAAACTCATAAGGCTAGAAAATGTGACAAAGAAAATGAGAGAAGTTGAATTTCATATTCCTTAGCCAAGTACTGAAAGGTAAATGTTTGCACATTCAAAAGGCATTCAGGTCATCATTACATCAATCAGTTTTCTTAGAATAAACTTATATCCAGGACTGAGTAAATGAATTTCTACATTAAGTGAACTTAAGTCTATGTCAAATTGCTACATTCAAAGAACTTAAATCTGTATCACTTACGTATATTTCCCTTAAAGCAATATAGTGGCATGCTTAGTTATTTTAGATTTTTTTGAACTTTCATAAATTATTGTGTTAGTTACTTTTTCATCGCTGTGACTCAATACCCAACATTCACAACTTAGGGAGGAAAGATTTATTGTAGATTACAGTTTGAGAAGGTCACAGTCCATTCACAGGTGGGCGGCTGGAAAATGGTGGTAGCACATGGGAGGGCCAGAGCTAGAGTTCTAGCAGCAGAGATCTTCAGAGCATGGGGGTACAGGGAGAGACTGGGAGGAAGGGCAGAACCAGCACACACCCCTCCAGGTCAAGCCCCAAACACCCTCCCCATTCTGTTATAGGTTAGAATTAAGAGACTACCAAGCGCCAATTGGGCAAGGTAAGGTTTTTTTTTTTTTTTTTTTTTTTTTTTTTTGTCTTATTATGGCTGAGTTGTTATTACAACTGGCAGTCGGACTGTCCCTGGACTCTTGGAGAGTCATCAGAGAGCAGGCCCAAGCAAGTTTTACATAAAGTTTATATGGAGGATTTTACATCATTACATACATCATATATAGTGACCAATCATAACCTGACACCTAGCCATCATTCTTGGTTGGCTGCCCTGTTATTACAAAGGAACCGATTATAATTTAACCATTACCTTTGGCGGGCTACATATGACTTTCAGTAGGCTGTTCTTGACTTGAAATACGTGACTCTCACAAAACATGGGGCTCTCCCAAAATATGTGACTCTAGACAGGTTACCATGGAGTAAAGGGAGGGGGAAGTGGTTAAACCCCTGCCCTTATTATCATAAGACTCCAGAAACATCCTGATAAACACACAAGCAAGGTTCCAAGGTAAGGTGGGCAGGGGTTCACAAGATGAACTCACAGAAAATTGATTTATAAAGTTAATTTTAACTTACATGGTAAATTTTAACTCACACAGCAAACACATAATCTGAATAGCATAATCACCTCTTCAGTATATTGGCAGTCTGAGTAATATCATTGCACAACCTAGTTACAGAAAGTTAACATCAGAATGAGGTTACAAAAAGTTATAAAATTACAAAAGTATACCTAATGTTGGATTTTTAGTACACTGTCACACCTTGCAGCCAGGCCCCACCTTCCAACCCTACACAGTATCCATAGAAACATGAGTCTTTTGGGGGACACACCAGATTCAAACCACCACATTCTGCCCTGGCCCCTAAAAGACTCATGGCCACCTCCTTAAGCAAAATGTAATTAGACCTTCTCCAAGAGTCACTAAAGTCCCAATAGTTCCAGCACTGCCAAAAAGTCCAAGTCTAAAGTCTCCTCTGAGACTCAAGGCAAGCTCAGCTCTGAGCTCCTGTTAAAACCAAAGAGTTACTCACTTCCAAAATAAAATGGCACAGGGTAAGCATTTCTATTTCAAAAGGGAGGAATAGGGGGATATAAGGCAATAGGACCAAAACAATTCCTAAACCCAGCAGGGCAAAGATTAATTCCTGTAGTCACATGTCCAGCACTTGCAGTAAACTGGGGCAAGATGTGAACTCCAAAGAGCTTGGGCGACCCTACCCCTCCAGCATGGCTGCTGGCTGCAACCTCCATCTTCTCTGTCTGCTCACAGTGGGCGGCTTTTTTTCAGTGGATGATCCATGCTCGTGGCTTTTCCAAGTTCCTGGGTTCTCCACTGCACCTTTGGTTTCTCTTTTACAATTTCACATATTGCCCTCCCAGGGGCACACTGGCTGGGCAAGGCCTTCCTCTGAAATCTGGGTGGAAGCCTCTGTTAATTCACAACTTTAACACTCTGCAAGCCTGTAAAACCAGGAGCATGTGGACATCGCCACGGTCTGCCACTCTGTTGAGTCGTAGCCTTGCCACCTTGGACAAATGCTGTAGAAGTCTCTGAATTTGTAGATGGTTGAGCTCCAGGCTGCTGAACTCCAAAAGATAATTTTTCTTTTTGTCCCTGCAGTATACTTCTCAGAGCAAAGTCTTTTGCCTTTCCACCCTTGAGTCAGTGAAGGGAGGGATCATGGTGACTTTGAAAATGCCCTCCAGGAGCTGGTCTAGATAAGCACTTGACTTCTTTTTAATGCTAATTTCTTTATTTTCTCTGGGCTCTTTGGCTCCACCAATGCAGGCCATTTTGGCCTTGCATTGCAAACCTTCTGTATAATTTTTCTCTGCCATTTTATTCTGTCTTTCACCACAGAGTTGGCTAAAAGCAACAAACACCAGCTATGTAACAGTCTGAACATCAGTTTGCTCTGAGATTTCCTCCAGCAGAGTAAGCAGCCCACTGCCCTTAATCTCAGTTTCAGGAAAAGTCTCTGGATAAGGGCAAAATGCCCACAAACTTTTCGTTAGATCATAATACGTGGTTTTTAGGCCACTTGCCGGTACAGTCCTCTTTCCCATGTGAAACTTCTAGAGCCTGGTCTTTACAATCCACACTTCTATAGCATTCTGGTCATCTGAGCTCTGACAAGAAATCTCCCATCAAGCTTCTTCACTGTTCTCCAAACCTTTCCAAATTCCTCCTGCAAACCAGTTTGAAAGGCTTCCAAACCACTTTTCTGGTACCAATTTCTGTGTTAGTGACTTTTACATCACTGTGACTCAACACGCAACATCCACAACATAGGGAGGACAGATTTATTGTTGCTTACAGTTTCAGAAGGTCACAGTCCATATACAGGTGGGCAGCTGGAAAATGAAGAAAGCACATAGCAGGGCTAGAGCAGGGGCAGGGCCAGAACCAGTGCTCCAGCAGCAGAGATCTTCATAACATGGAGACTGGGAGGAAGGGCAGAACCAGCATTCAACCTTTCAGGTCAAACCCCAAGTTCCCACCTGCTTCTAGCCAGGCCCCACCTCCCAATCCTATACAGTACCCATAGGAAAAAGGTTTTGGGGGGACACTCCAAACTGCCACAATTATTTACTCATATTTCACTAATTACTAACATTTTGTCAGATTTGGTTAATCATTTTATCTACCTATCTATCCATAACTTTACACATACATATTTTAAAAAGATTTTATATCAATTCCCCAGACTGAACATAATTATGTTTTACAAACTAATATACTATTAAAATAATATGTGGGAAGTTTCACAGATTTTATGAGAGAGCTGCTACTGTTTTAGTAGGATACCAACCAAATGATTCAAATACCCAACTATTTTTTTAAAGCTTTTTATTTACATATCACATCCCTTTTCCTTTCCCACCCTCCTGCACCCTCACTTTCCCTTTTCCTCTCCACAAAGTATATCTTACTTTCTTCCATGTCTCTTACATTTCTATGGTTCAGTTTTCCTATATTAGAGAAACTACCTGATATTTAACTTTCTTTAATATACACAGTATTTACAATGAATTTGTGTGTTTCGTACATCTATGTATCACATCGACTTCACAATCGCTTCCCATCTTTTACCCTCCCATCCCCTCCCTGTCCCTTTCCCCGGCTCCGGCTATCACTTCATATGGTTCCAAAGAATGTCTGTGTTCTGGGTTTTCCAAGCCCGAGAAACCATACGGTGTTTAACATATTAATCTTCCACGCCTAAGTCATTTCACTCAAGTCACCACTCTACCCCAGCTTCCTATTCCTCTAATGGGTTTGCAGTAGTCAAATCTTGATATCTCCTTTCTGAATCCAACCAATTCCATCACTGGGATATTCAACAAAAGTTTTTTTTTCCCATATTTTCCTACAACTTTGTTGTTATTGTTAAACCTGGCCTTACCCACCAGTTCACACTAGAAAATAATTGTAAGCATGTAGTTCAAAAGACTAGTTAATTTGGGAGAGAAGAGGAAAAAAAAAGAAATAAAATTCAATTGCCTTAGCTGAATACTGGAAGGTGCGTATTTGTACATTCACAAGGTTATCTTTACATCAATCAGTCACTGGTGTTGCTAGTCTCCCTTTTTGTTACACTTTCTCTTTAGATGTTTCCTTTCCTCCATGTGTTTTGGTGCTGCATGGCTCTCTGCCTCTCTCAAAGATGCCTTCAGGTATTTTCTGCAATGCTGGATATTGTGGTTTGGATCTAGAATCTCCCCCAAGTCTCATGTATTTAAATGTTACAGGTTGTCTATGGAACGATGTGCTGTTGGGAGACTGAGGCCTAGTCTGGAGGGGTGGACTACAGGCATGTAAGCTGGACTAATGCCATGTAAATTAGGATTAACGGCGTGTAGTGGGGGTTTACCACACCTCCCACACCTGGATCCAGGAGGGGATAATCAATGGGCTGAGACCTGGAAGGATATATAAGCTGCATCCTTCCTTCCTTGGAGGACTAGGACTGGTCTCAATTAGTCTCTCAACTGGCTTTCCTGTTTGTGTTGTTGTGAGAAGCTGCCTCCACCTCTGCCTCTGGCATGTACTTTGATTACTGCCGGCCACCTCTGAATGGACTGTGACCTTCTGAAATTCTGAGCTAAAATAAACCTTTCCTTTCCTATTTCCTAAATTTGTGGATGTCAGGTATTGAGTCACAGAAACAGAAAAAGTAACTGAGGCCCTGAGCAAGAGGTAGCAAATTTCTTTAGGAATTCTTGGTCATGAAAAAATTTTATTTCTTCCTCAATTTTCAGGGATAATTTTGCTGGACACAACAACCTGGGTTGATACTCACTGTCTTTTAAAACTTGAAAGATTTTGCTCCAGGCTCTTCTGGACTTTAAAGTTTGCACCAAGGGTTGGAGGAATGGTCCAGTGGTTAAACTGCTTGCCTAGTAAGGGCAATTCAAGCACTAAGTACCAGAGTTTGATTCCCCAGCATCACATTAGCGGGTGTGTTGGCACAAGTCTGTAATCCCAACACTTGGGAGGCTGAGGCAGTAGGACTGCCGTGAGTCCAAGGCCAGCCTGGACTACATAGTGAGTTCAGGACCAGCCTGGGCTAGAGCAAAACCCTATCTCAAAAACAAAACAAAACAAAACAAATAAATAACATTCTTCAAAAAAATAAAATCTGCACTGAGAAATCTGTGATTATTTGAATGGGTTTGCCTTGGTAGAATAATGTTGGTTTTTCTCTTGCTACTTTTAATACTCTGTCTGTATTTCTGAGGTTTTGATTATGATATGTCATGGTGGTCTTGTTGCTGGTTGAGGCTATTTGGTATTCTACAAGCTTCTTGTACCTGAAAATTAATTTCTTTGTCTACATCTGAGAAATTTTCTTACATTATCTCGGTAAATAAATTCTTTATACCTTTGGTATTGTCTTCTGCTCTTTCTCCCACATCCATAATTCTGAGATTCTCTTTGAATCATTCATCAGCTGTTGTATCCAGCTACTTTGCTCATTTCTAATTTTGGAGTTGTGCCTAATTATAGCATTTGTTTCCTCAGCTTGTCTTCAAGGTCTGAAATTCTGTCCTTATAATGTTTGAGTTGACTCCCCTGCTTTCAAATATATTTTTCATATCCTGAATTTCAGCTAGATTTCTTTTCACAATTTCCACTTCTCTATTAAAATAATGTTCCTTCATATCTTGCATTTCTTTATTTACTTCTGCCAATTTTTTATTTTTGGCTTCTATATGCTCAGTTAGCTTTGTTTCCATTAGGACCACTATGTGATTAGTAAATTCCTCTTTAAGCCCACAGGTCAATGCTTGCATTTCTTTGAGAATATCTTGTTTGAACTGGTTGTTTGATTCATTTATTTGCTTTCTGACTTCCTTCCCTGAGTTCCACTATTTTAAGGGCTCATGACATTAGTTTCTGCGGTCTCAGGGATCTTTGTGGGGGCTCTGTTGCCTTGTCTTCTTCCCACGCTTCTGTTATTGAGGGATTTCACTTTAAATCCCTAGCTGAGAAGTTTCTTTGAGTGAATATGAAGGGCACCTGAAATGCCTCTGAGTTCTGTGCTGGGAGTAGAGAGTGCGGGAGGACTTAACAGTCTAATGGCCTCTGAGCTGTCCTCTTCACTCCCAGTCCACTCTGCAAGGTTCTCCTGCCTTTCCTGGCTTCCATCCCCCCAAGGGTGGGGTTCTCCGTCCTTGGAGGTGCTCCTATTACACTAGGCTGTTCAGGAAGTCAGTGGCCTTTCTCTCCTCTGTACAACTGTCTCTTGTGCCAGTTTCTTCCTAGGGACTGTTGAGTACCCCAAAAAACCTGATGTGCTTTCTAAGATTTCTTTTACTCTAAATAGTTCCATCTTGGGCTCTTTTTAAAAAATGGCTCCTGCTTATGTCCCTGCCTGTTATGACTAACGAGCACTAGATCTGATCTAGACTCTGGGAGGCCTTTTCTAAGGGGAGCTTGCACTGTGTTTGTAGTATGCACTACCTGCAGGTTCATTTCTGGAGGCTGGGGCAGCCAGCTGCTATCAATTCCCACTTCTTCTGGATCCGCATTTACCTTCATCTGAGGTTTCAGTCTCTGGGCTTTCCTATGTCTGTGGATGCCAGCAGCTCAGGGCTGTGCTCAGTCAGCTATTTTCCTCTACTTCTGATATTTCTTCAGGATATCTGACCTTCCCATGGCCTCCTTTCACTTGTTGGGGTGCTCCTTCCTCTCCCAGCTTGGTCAGAGGTTCCAGGGTCCAGGCAGGCTTTCCTCTGCAGATGCTGTGGGTTCCCAGTCATTCAGTCAGTCTCGGGTGACTTCCTGGGCTATTTTTTTTCCCCCATTTCCAGTGTTCCTTCGGGATTTCTGGCCTTCCTGTGGCCTCTTTTCAATTATTGGGGCACTCCTTCCTGTCCTAGCTATACTGAACAGGAAGCTTTTGACTAAATTCTCAACTTTCTAAGTGGGTCCATGAGGAAACACTGTGTAGCTCTGTTACTCAGCTGCCATTGTAACTAGAATAGCAGCAATCAAATATTAAGTGGGAGGAAATGTCATGGATGACACAGGTATCTTATTAAGTCCATTTTAATACTTTTAGAAGGTATTTTCATCATATCTTAGTACCTTTCTAACCATAACAGTGAAATTATGGCTGGGCGTAGTGGTGCGTTGTCTGTAATCCTAGCATTCCAGGAAGCTGAAGTAGGAGGACTGCAAGTCTGAGCTAAGCCTAGGCAATTTAATAACTTACCAAGACCCCAAAAGTGGGCTGGGATGTAGTTGAGTCAAAATACTTGGGTTCAATCTTCAGTACCACAAAGAAAGCCAAACAAAAAAAAACATCACTATCAAAACAACTGGTTTTATTCACATAAAGGTCTCCTGATATGCAGTATGTATATCCTGTCCATGCCCAAGAGAAAACGACATCTCAACAGAAAATGAAGGTGATTTTGGTTCCCACACTGCTGAGAAACCTCCAGAAAAGTGATGTTCCATGGCAGTCACTGCTGAGACAAGCAAAGATGCTCCGCTTAGGGTTCCCAATCTTAGTGCTTGAACCCCACATGTGAGTTTGTTTTCTTTTTACTTTAAATGCCTGAGTTTTTGAGTCTTTAAGGAATAATGCAACCATGTGGGCTTCTCTATTCTGTGATGTACGTTTTGTGACTTATATTTTGTAACTATAATAGAGACAGCTCACTGTTGACTTACACTGTAATAAATCATCACCAATAAGAAGGAATGCCCAGTGTGTGGCATCACTACTTTCCAAGAAGTATTAATTCTAGGAGTTTCAGTTATTAGCAAAGCTACTAGTGAACATTTTTAAAATATGTACTTCTACTTTTCAATTCCTAGGTCAATAACCACTTATGAAGCTACTTAGGAGGCTAAGACCAAAAAAAAACTGCAAGTAAGAGGCCAATCGAGGCAACACAGCAAGACTTTCAAAAAATAAAATGGAGAGCTGTGCGTGTAGCTCAGCAGTTAAAGCATTTGCCTAGCAAGTATAAGGCTCTGGGTTTGATTCCCCACCACAATATAAGCTAGGTGTGTTGGGGGGAGGGGCATGCCTGTAATCCTAGCACTCAGGAGGCTGAGGCAGGAGGACTGCCTTGAATTCAAGTTTAGCCTGGACTACAGAGTGAGGCTGTGTCTCAAAAATAAAACAAAAACAAAAAGCTGAGTTTATAGCTCAGAGGTAGTACAGTGGTGGCCTAGAACTCTGGACGGAACTGTGAATCACAAAATACATTCCCTACCAAAACACTTATGGAGTGGACCTGACACTTTGGTATCTGAAGAAAATATGCACCTTAAGAAACCGAGGCAAGCACTTATCTAGCATACATGGGACCCTGGGTTTAATCCCCAATACTGCACAACAAAATGGACAAACAGACAAACAAAAAAAGAGGGAGGAGTAAACTCTAGGTTTCTTGACATACATAAGAGACCTAAGAGGTACACATCCTCTTTTAGCATTTTGTGACAGGATTGTGCTAGGCTACCTTGAACCTGATTTTTTTTTTTTTAAGTTTTGCTTGAAATAGGGTGTTGGTCTGTAGTCCCGGCTCACCCTGAACTCACTAAACTCACTATGTAGCCCAGGATAGCCTCAAACTCTCAGTAATTCTCTTGCCTCAGCCTCCTAAGTACCAGGATTATAGACATTCACTACCATGCCTGGCTTATGTGGAGCGGAGGAATCAAATTCAGGGCCTTGAACTTGTCAGGCAAGTACTCTATAGGGGGTGCTTTTCATCCAGAGCTGGCCTTTAACTTGTGATCTTCCTGCCTTAGTCTCTTTCTTGTTTGTTTGTTTGTTTTGTTTTGCTTTTGTTACTGAGACAGGGTCTCACTCTGTAGTCCAGGCTGGTTCTGAACTTACTGCGTACCTCAGACTAGCCTTGGACTCAGGACAATCCACCTGCTTCAGCGTCCTGAGTGCTGGGATTACAGGCATGTGCTACTACGCCCAGTTTATGGGGTGCTGGGGGATTAAAATCGGGTACGTAGCGCTTGCATAGTGTGTGCTAGACAAACGCTTCAACCATTGAGCCATTCCTCCAGTTCCTGCGTCAGTCTCTTGAGTAGCTAGGATTAGAGGTATGTGCAACCATGCCCCATGGTTTTGCTATTCAATTCTATATTAACTCTGTAGGAGGTATAATTTAAAAATATAGAAAACATTTAAACTAAAAAAAAAAAACTAGAGTAAAAGACACACTGCCATTAATTTTCCTCAAAAGAGCACCCCTCATTTCAAATGTGCTTATCCTGTCACTCTTGCCACTTCCTAAAGTAATTGTGGAAGTACACTTTTGTGTCTTTAGTTGTACTGTTGGGACTACCTGGATGTTCTGAATTGGTTTAAAACATTTACCTTTCATGGTCATTTTGATGTTAGGGAAGAGGTAGAGGCTGCACAATGCGACATCTGGTGAATGGGGTGAATTAGAATATACTATAATGTTTTTATAAGGCTGCCTTTCCACTGGATGGTACCTGTATTTTTGATCACACCTTGTAAAGACACTCATGAAAAAAGATTTCCAGAAAGATTTCAGAAAGTGCACTGAAAACTGGAATAAGTATGTTCAAAGCAAGGGGCGGGGAGTATCATGAGAGGGTCTAATTAAAATGTCTTTTACTGTAATAAATTTACTTAAGATTCACTATATATTGTAATCAAACTACATATAACTTATCCAAACAGCAGCAACCATTATATATTCCCAAGTGTGAAGAGCCAAGTTTACATTTCCTGAAAATTTCAAAAGAAATACAAAGTCAAGAAAAACACTTCTGACTGGAGTAATAGCTCTGTGGTTAAAGAGCTTGCCTAGCAAGAGCTAAGTCAAGCACTAAGTAACCGAGTTCTATTTCCCAGCTCCACATAAACTGGGCATGGTAGGGCATGCCTGTAATCCCAGCACTCGGGAGGCTTAGGCAGGAGGATTGCCATGAGTCCAAGGGCAGCCTGGGCTCCATAGTGAGTTCAGGACCAGTCTGGGCTACACAGCGAAACCCTGTCTCAAAAGAAAGAAAGAAAGAAAAACAGGAAGACACTTCTGAAATATTTTGTTTTGCAACTATAAAGGTGTTTCCAAGGCTGGAGGAATAGCTCAGTGGTTAAAATGCTTGCCTAGTAAGATAAATTCAATTCCACAACTCCACATAAGCTGGCTGGGTATGGTGGTACACTCCTGTATCCCAGCACTTAGGAGGCTGAGGCAAGAGGATTGCTGTGTGTTTGAGGCTAGCCTGGGCTACCCATTAAATTTAGTATCAGCCTGCACCACAAAGACCCTGTCTCAAAAACAACCCTCTTCAAAACATAACAAACCAAAACAAAAATGTGTTATGTAGAGGGCCATGGAAGAACTGTTAGAATCAAGACAACATATGAAACCTATTTTGATTAAAATAAAGACACACCACTATCTTTTTAAAAAAAACCTACACAGAGGCTAAAGGAATAGCTTATTGCTTAGAGCACTTGCCTAGCAAGCTCAAGGCCCTAAATTCAATTCCCTAGCACCACATAAACTGGGCATGGTGGCACACACCTGTAATTTCAGCACTCTGGCCTGCCTGAGTTGAGACGAGCCTGGGCTATAGTATAGTGAGTTCAGGACCAGCCTGGACTATAGAGTGAGACCCTGTCTCAAAAAAACAACCAATCAACAAGAAAAAATTTACACAAAGAATAATTGAAAGAAATAGAGGATGGGCAACAGATTTCTGTTAGCTATGCATACAAAGTGAGCATATCAACACAGTGAGTATCCAGAGATGGAATTTCCTGCCTCATGAAGAGACCAAGTTCACTCCTGGGCAGGCAGATCACCTGACTCACTCTTCTCTTTCTGGCTTCAAGTTTTTAAAGGCATACACTTTAACATGTACACATGTTCAAGGACACAGAAGAACATATATACACATAGCCTCCCCTGAGGTCTAGTTCTGTGTCTCCTTCCACAGGTAGGCTTCTTAGAGTAAATGCTCAGTGACATTACCATGTGAGTGCATTCAAACTTGAGATGCACCCTGAACACTCACCAAGCTGTTCACCACACTGCCAAGCCCATGGGAGCTCTTCTGGGCTAGAGGTGATTCTCCATCCTGGGGCTGTGGCCTTTTTACTGAAATATGATCTCTGTGTCTGTACCCCTTTTACTCCTGATTGCTTCTGGGTGTCTCCTTCTTATTCAACCTCTCCAACTCAGTTCTTCAGAGGTAACCTTGTTCTCCTCCTTTTCTGAGTTGTACTGCCTTTTCCCTGGCTGGTCTCACAACTGCATAGGCCCACATGTCTCAAACTCTGACAGCATCCAAAACCCATTTATCCAGTGGGGATTAATGTCTAATCTCTACACCTGATAGTAAACTGCTCAGTCCACTGCTCAGGTGTATTTCAGCAGTGAGGGATTGTCCCTGATCTAGGAACCAATCCTAAACCAGTGACTTTCTTCAGCTGAGAGAGGGATCTCTGTCCTAACAGCATGAAGGCCTTCAAGTCATAATAGCTACACTTACCCCGCTACTAGCTGGAGGAAAGCCAAGGCTCCTATGAGCATATCAAAAGATAACCAGGGAAATGAAGTCAGAGCCAGCAGCTTCAAGGCTACACCAAGCAAGTGGACACTGGCCATCAGCATTAATAGACACCACAGGTGTCTAATGTACTGTAGCCAAGGCAGAGCTCTGCACACTCTGTCTCACCCAAAGTGAAAGTCAGTAACAGCATACATGCCACTTGGAGTGTCTGTGGATCACATTCAACTGCTCGGCACAGTCCCCAGCTCACCATGAACACTGTCTCTGACTACTGTCACCAGCTTGCATTCTACATATACTTGAACTGCAACTGTCAACATCAAGCCAGAATCTCTCCCCATCAATCCTCTACCTCCTTCCCTGGCTGGTAATTTTCCTTAGCTGCCTTTTGCCTTACTCCATTTTCCTGACCCCCTAATAGCCTCCCTAAGGACTCTTCTAGATTTACTACACTGACCCCGCTAAACAGGCTCCTCATATGATCGTAACTCATGGTGCAGGATCCATGCTCTTCTCGTATTCCACATAACTCACCTGTAGAGGTCTAATTAGTATATCCATATAAAAGGTACTGCTGCCCAAGTACTGTCAGTGGTGACTTGCACAAAGCTCACAGCACCTCATAGGATAATAGCCAAGAACTTTGGTCTGGCTATTTCAAGTGACCCACCAGTGGTGATTCTGGACTTTACCTGCAGCAGTGGCTGGCACTTAGGCCAACAGCAGGTCCCAACACAGCTGTATCCGGGCATTACCTGACAAAGTAAACTTACATCTTTGTATGCTCTTTCACAAAGACAAGGCAAGCTGGGCTCAGTGGAATAGACCTATAATCCCAGCACTATGAGGGGCCTGAGGCAAAAGTCTGCAAGTATGGACCAAGCCTGGACAAATTAGCAACTTAGTGAGATCCTGGGTCAAAATCGACAACAAAATATGGGCTGATGATGTAGCTCAGTGTGATGGCTGTGGCTCAATGCTCAGTAACACAGAAACACACAATGGCAAGGCAAAATCTTCTGGAACAACTTTCACAGACTGAGGTTCTCCTTGGCAGTCAGAGCTCCTAGCCTGTGTGCCCCTCCAATTCAGCACTCAACTCCAGCCTCCTTTACTTCTTTCAAGTGTAGCAGTGTTAAGTCTTGGAGAAATCAAAACATAGTATGTCAAATAATATGGCTTCTAGCCTGATTCCCAACGCCTGACACAGACGGATGCTGTTCATCGCATATTCCACCACAGGGTGGGTTGCTGCTTCTCCTTGGAGGATGACTCCTACCATGCCAAGTGAGACAGCACTTCTCACCCGCTTCCTTTAGGCAAGAAGCAACTCCTTCTCAGACAGACCATTTGCAGCCAGTGCCCTCCTCCCTGTGCTCTGGTGTCCTTGCTAGTCCTTCCTAAAGCAGCAGGGACTGCAGCTGTGACTATACACTGGGCTCAGGCTGTGACTGGACCTGCGTCCAGAAGTCAGGGTGCAAAGGAGTAACTTGCATATGAATCCCACGCAACCCCTCTGGCTAAACGCCCTTTAGTCATCATTGCAGTAACAACACACTAACCAGTTCTGACTGAATTACATGTGCCAATGGAGTACTGCTCTGCCACAAGGAAAGAGAAACTTGAATCATTGGTTAAGAAAATGGATGCACTTTGAGACCACAGTGAAATGAATCAGATATGGAGGTTAATTAATACATGGTTTCTCTAATATGGGAAAACCAAACTATAGAAAAGTAAAAGAAAGATGGAAGAAAGTAGAACAGGGAAAGAGAATGGGACGATGTTAGAGGGAGAAAATGAGAAATGGAAGTAAAACTGTCAAGATATGCCATGTAAATGCACCAATTTCTCAATGGATTGTTATGTATCACAATAAACACTAATAAAAGAATTTTTAAAAACTTACAAAAGAAAAAACCTTACGTGTGCCGCCGATGGAAGTCCAGTATCTTCTCAAGAGCCTGCTCCTGGCTAGGCAAGTATGTGTTGGCTTTGAGGTGCTCTCGGTCCAGGGTTTCATCATAATCTCCTATTTCCGCTGAAATGAGACACAGAAAATCATTCATTTGGATTTTGAAATAAAGTAAAAAAAGAATGTGTGTACATACAAATGTATAAATTAACAGTAAAAAAAATTCCCAAGTTTGTACATTCTTAAAATCCCCATGATTCTGTACTTGATTTTTCTAAGTATTTTATGCTGTTTAAAGAGAATTATTCTTACCTCCTGAAGAGCAAAGAGCTGGATGAGGGGCCCAGAGAGGTAAAGAGGAAGCCATGAATCTCATATAAATATTATTTTTTATTTTTCAGTACAGGATTAAATCCAGGGCCTTCAAACTGAGCCATATATCCCCAGCCATTTTCTTATTTTTTCACTCCTGAGACAAGGTCCCAGCTAAATTGCCTGTGCTGGGCTCAAACTGTTGATCCTCCTGCCTCAGCCTCCCAGGGTACTGGGATTACAGGTATGTACCACTAATATTAGCTTTCACATTTTTTTTTTTTTTTTTTTGAAACAGGGTCTCACTCTATAGCCCTGGCTGGTCCTGAACTCACTATGGAGCCCAGGCTGGCCTTGAACTCACAGCAATCCTCCTGTCTCAGCCTCCAGAGTGCTGGAATTACAGGTGTGTGCCACCACGCTGGGCAGCTTTTACTATTTTTTTAAACTACATTTTACATGTAAGTACTGCAGAGGCTGCTATATACTTATGACTACCATGATCAGGACAATGTATTTTAAATATTTCTTTTCCTTCAAGGCTTCTTAAAATTACCTGAGAAATAATGTCTCTTTACAACTTTATCTGTTTTTAGCCTATGAATATTTTTAAAAAGTATTAAACTAACAATTTTTGTTTCTCCTTTTCTCCTTCCCACCCTCTCATGCCTGCCCCTCCCTCTCCAAAAAGTCCCTCTTACTTTCTTCCATGTCTCTTAAATTTTTTATGGTTTGGTTTTCTCCTATTAGAGAAATCATATGATATTTAACTATCAGGGTCTGATTCATTTTGCTGAGCATAATGGTCTCAAGGTACATCCATTTTCCTACAAATGACTCAAATTTGTCATTCTTTTCTTTTCTTTTCTTTTAGAGACAAAGTCTTGCTCTATAGCTTAGGCTGGTCCTGAACTCACGGATGTAGCCCAGGCTGGCCTTGGACTCAGGACAATGCACTTACCTTGGCCTCCGAGGTGCAGGGTTTACAGGCATGCGCCACCATACCCAGCTTTATGTGGTGCTGAGGAATCAAACTCAGGGTCATGTACTTTCAAGGTAAGAGCTTTAACCACTGTGTCATTCCTCCAGCCCAAATGTGTCGTTTTTAATGGCAGAATAATACTCCACTGTGTATATAACACATTTTCTTTATCCAGTCCCCTGTACTTGGGCATATTGGCTTCTTCCAAGATTTGGCTATTACAAATTGTGCTGCTATAAACACGGGGATGCATGTATCACTATAGTATGATGACTTTAACTCTTTTGGGAAGATACTCCGAAGAAGCACAGCTAGGTCAAATGAAATGTCAATTTTCAGCTTTTTGAGAAATCTCTATACTGCTTTCCATAGTGGTTGTACCAGTTTGCAATTCCACCAGCAACATAGAGGGCTTCCTTTTTCCCTACAGCCTCACCAGCATTTGTTGTTTTTTGAGTTCTTAATACCCGCCATTTTACTGGAGTTGGATAGAACTTCAGTGTTGTTTTAATTTGCATTTCTCTATGGCTACAGATATGGAACATTTTTTCAGGTAATCACTGGCCATTCTGCCTTCTTCAGATTCCCATTTTTGACTGGGTCCTTTATTTTGAGGGTCTAATTTTTTTCAATTCTTTGTATATTCTTGATAACAGTCCTCCATCTGAAGAGTAGCTTTAATCCAATAATTTTAATGATTATACTTTTTTTGCTTTGAAACAATCCCAAATTCACAGGAAGGCTGTAAGGCCAAGCTTCCCTTAGAACACTGGAGAGGGCTCACAGAATGTCCATCCATTCTAGCTCATGTTTCTACCAATGGGGTCACTGTGACCCAAAAGCATGGCACAAGCTGCCCCATCCCAGATTTAGATCCTATTTGTATTTTCCACCTGCTTAAGTCTGTGTAGCTGAAAGATCGGTTCACAACACTGCTGCTGGAGGCTGTTCTATCTCTCTGGCTTCCTTCTATCCAGGGGCATATTCTGAGGGAAACCTGCAGCTGATATGAGTCTAACCAAATCATGTATAGCTCCCCAGCAAGTGGTCCAAACAACTGTGAAAAGAATGCACCGAGGGCTGGAGAAACAGTACAGTGTGGGTAGACCACTTGCATAGCAAGCACAAGACCCTGAGTTTGATTCTCAGGTAACATATAAACCAGGTAATCCCAGCACTCAGGAGGCTGAAGCAGGAGGACTGCTTGGAGTTCAAGGCCAGCCTGTACTACAAGGTGAGACCCTGTCTCAAACTACCCACCTCTGAAAAAAAAAAAAAAAGATGCAATGAAAAGCTGCCTGTCTACCTGAGCAGTAGTGGTGGCACAGGGAAAGCTTCAGGCCACATGAAAAAAAAAAAAAGTCACTTTGAAAGTATTCATCAATGTAGTCAAGTCCCAAGGTACAGCATGGCAAACCCACAGTAAAATCTGCTAAGTGAAAAGAACGAGTCTGAGGAAGGACCAAGGCAACTATGGAGGCTTCTGTAAGCAAATGGAGGAAACCTGAGACCATCACGCTTAGTGCAGTGAATCAGACGCAGAAGGTGAAACATCGAATGGTCTCTCTGATATGAGAAATCCAGATCCCAGATCACAATTATCTCAGAGAATGTAAAGTGAAAAATAAAGGGAATGGGCGCAGGTGGTGGCTTGTGGGAATGGGTAGGGAGTGGGTCGAAAAAAAAGCTGGGAAGGTCTGGTTACCTTGACTAGATATGTATGTGCACAAAATGCCTAAAACCAATGTAAACTTTAAATTTTGCACTTATATATACACCAATAAAATGGGGGCGGGGATATGGCCAAGGTGCCAGTCCAAAGACAATTGTGGGCTTTTCTCTTTTTCTAGCATGGCAGCTAGTGGCCTGTGGAGTCCCTGGGGAAGCACACATCCATTTTTCAGAATCTCCTCCTATGCTCCTCACAGTTTACTTCTGAAGCGATTAGAGACTTCACACACGTCTACACCATCACTTGCTCACACACTTCTACACCATCACTTGCTCCCTTTGAGAAGAAATCCCTTCATTTTCCTTCATGGCTAATGTTTAACTAGTCAGAAAAGATTGTACTTTACTCCCAAGAGGCCCATTTCTGGGTATACTAAGAGTTTGGTTTATAGTCTGACTCTACATTGAAGATATACTGGCTAAAAGGCATAAAAGCACAAATGAGAGACAACAGGAAAGAGTGACTGTGACTACCAATTTTGGCCTTGAGCCTCGCAGCAGAGACTATGTGCCTCAAAGAGTTCTACTTTATACAAGTTAACCTCCAGCTCATCAAGAATATATGCAAATTGAAATGCCTCATTCTTGATCAGTTTTGCTCCCCCTTATACACCTGCACCAGCAATTAAGTGTGTGTCTTTTTTGGTACTAGTGCCTGGGACATCATCTGCTGGAGGACATACGAACCCTGAAGAAGGTGGGATGTAAGAAGAGCCGCAGTAGTGGTGGCGCAGGTCAAGCGCTCCTCTAGCAGGTCCCTCTTGAGCTGCAAGGCAAACAAGTACCTAGAAAGGAATTCAAGACAAGACACAGATCAATTCCAAATTGTCTTTGAATGTAATATAAACATAGCTCAACCGAAAAAAAAAAAAAAAACGCTGAGAAGCAACAACAGCCAACACTAAGCAAAATGCTGGGCCTGTACAAAGCACACAAGGTCAGAAAAGGCCTTCCACAAAAGAAGTGAGCATCAGGCAAAGGTCAGATGAAAAACTGATTCAGCAGACTGAGTCACACACATCAGGGAGAAACAGGGAGTGGTGAACACACAGAAGCACCCAATGCACACAATAAGAAAGAGAAATCAGTCTTCACACAATCATAGTATCTGTACGAATGTATTCAAAAAGAGGAAGTCAGCAAATTCATATTAAAAAACTACTCAAAATTTTGATTGAAATAATAGAAATACAAAATTAAGACACAGCTAGAAATGTTTTTGTGGGTTTTTTTGTTGTTTTGGCAGTGCTGGGGTTGCAACTCAGGGACTTTGCACTACGTTAAGTCCCAGCTCATGTTTTGTTTTTTAAGTTTTGAAACTTGCTAAGCCCTTAAGTTGCCCAGGCTGGGCTCAAATATGTAATCCTCCTGCCTAAGCTTTCCATAGTGCTAGGATTACAGGGTTGTGCCCCACTCCTGGCTGAAATTTTTATTTTTATTTTGGAGACAGGGTCTCACTCTGTAGCCAGGCTGGTTTTGAATTCACTATGTAGCCCAGGCTGGCCTCAAACTAAAGGTAGTCCTGCCTCAGTCTCCCAAGTGCTGGGATTACAAATGCGTGCCACCACATCTGGCTTATATGGTGCTGGGGAATGGAACACAGGGCCTTCTCTTTGCTATGCAAACATTCTAACCACTGAGCTACGTCCACAGTTCCTCAGCTGAGACATCTTAATAGATTGATAATATTTAGTCTTGTCTGAGATCTGTGAAACAGATACTATGGGATACCACTGGTATAAACATAACTACAAAAGGCACCTTGAAAATATTTATATACTCATTTATTCCCTCAGGAAGTAATTAATTGAGCATGTTTTAGGATATAGGTACTGTTCTCAGAGCTGAAATACAGTGGTGAACTAGACAAACTCCCTGTCTTCACTGGGATTTATACTGTAGCACAAGTTATCAAAATTTATAGCATTCTCTTAAAATTTAAGACATGTAAGGGGCTAGAGGAATGGCATATAGTTAAAGAGCTTGCCTACCAAGCATAAGGCCCTGAGTTTGATTCTCCAGTGCCACATAAACTGAATGTGGAATGCACTGGGGAAGCTAAGGAAGGAAGAGTGCTATGAGTTTGAGGCCAGCCTGGGCTACATAGTGAGTTCAGGACCAGTGGGAACTGCAGGGAGAGACTCTGGGGAAAAAGAAATGAGAACATCTAACTAAGCCTTTTAACTCAGCAGTTCCATTCCTATAGCAATATTCCCAGAGTTCATAAAAATACATGGAAAATGATGTTTCACTGTAGCATTTTGATAGAGAACTGAAAATAATCCAAATATATGAGAATGAGAAAAAAAAACTAAATAGGTAAAACCTATATACTGAAATTTAAAGATGTCCATGGCATGCTATTATGTGGGGAGAAAAACTCAACCTATAGTCCACTACGTATCTTTAGATAATGCTTTATAACAAATTTCTTACAGTGTTATGTCTGTGTATTTACTGCATATCTGTCATTTTTCAGCAGGGTTTCTGCTCAAGTGTTACTACCTACCTGGAGAACAGGATGAGTGGGCAGAAACAGAGAACTTTTGTTGCTTACTCGACGTAGCTTTATTGGAACATATTTTTCTTTTGCCATGAACATACTTTTTAAATTAACTGAACAAGAACCTTCTGCATAAAAACAAGAGTTGGGGAGGAATTAATTATAAAACTAACTTCTAGTCTGGGTCCTACAACTTAGACCCAGGGTACATGTTAAAGGACATTTTGTGTTTCCACAATTTTCTGGAATATATATTTAAAAGTGACTTCACAGTGATCACCAGGTATTCAATACATTATCAAGGTAAGTTCTGTGTTCACTCACAAAAGTAAATTTGCCATCCTGGAGTTTAGTTTCTGTAGCCTAAAAAATAAAAAAATAAAAAAATAAAGAGGGCTGGAGGAATGGCATGATGGTTCAAGTGGTTATCTAGCAAGAACAAGGTTTTGAGTTCAATTCCCCAACACAGCATAAAGCTGGGTGTGGTGGCACATGCCTGTAATCCCAGCATTTGGGAGCCTGAGGCAGGAGGATTACAGAGAGTTCAAGGCTAGCCTGGACTACACAGAGAGCTCAGGACCAGCCTGGGCTACACAGAACCTGTCTCAAAAAAGCAAAGCAAAACAATAAAACAAAGCCTAAAAAAAAAAAAATTCTAAACTGATAGGCTCTCTCCTTCTCTATTCTATCTTTTTTTTTTTTTGTCTCTTTTCTTTGCAGCTGACATTCCATGATTCTGTGATGTTACCATGAAGTTTAGAACCCTCTAGGATGGTTTATAAGATGCTGAGGATTCTTCATGGACCCATTCTAACAGGACTTGGAGCTCAAAGTTGTTCTGCTGCACTATGACAATGAACTCTTCCTTTTTTATTTGCCTTTGACCTGGGATTTTGACTTGATTTTCAGATTATTGTTTTATTTTCAGTGTAAAATTGACATGTTGTAAGGTACAAGAGTATAAGAAAAAAGTCTTCTTAATCCTATTGCCCAGATAAGTACTGTGAACATTTCTTTCAATCACTTCTGCAAATAAGCAATCTTAAATTTAAAAGTAGCACAATAACATCATCTAAAATACTTCTGGTTCATACATTCATAAAGATTATCACACAGCATACTTCTCTGAATTATGTAAACTGTTTATAAATAAGTAGGTCTATGAGCAAAATTTCTAAGTTTTTATGTTGTTTTGAGATTGAACCCGGAGTATCTATCTGCATTGTGCTACATTCCTAGCCCATTTTTTAATTTCAAGATCTCACTGAATTGCTCAAGCTGTACTCAAACTTTGAATGTTTCTTCCTTAGCCTCCCAGAACGCTGGTGCTACAGATGTGTGCTACTATTCTTAGCTAATTTCTATGAACTTCACACATAACTCAACATAACCTTAAAATCCCATTTGACTTTTTATTTTCAAGTTTTGTACTATATACTTTTATGCTAAGTCCTATTGCACATTTATGTCTGCAACAGTCACCTACTAAAATGTTTCTTTTAATGACTCTATACGTCCTAGCTCTTATATGTATACTAGCTCATATAATATTATACTATACTACTAGATCATAATAACTCATGACAGATGAAAGAATACAAGACTCTGACTAGCAGGTCCAGTTCAGTGTGATCTCTTTACCTAGTATACTCTTCTTGCAACTGGCCAGGATCAGGTGGGAAAAATTTTACAGCTAGGCGAAGCATTGCATTCTTTGGTCCTACAAAAAACAAGAAACATAAACTTCACAAGTAAAGTCAATCTCCATATTTACTCTCTTTCCATATGACTGAGCTGGTTTTTTCAAATGGACGTACAGCAATTTTTAAAAGATAGTATTAAGGAACTTTTTATAAATTAATACAAGAATTTTAAGTAACAAACACAAAAAGAATTTTAAACCAATTGCCATAAGTAGAGATCAAATAATCACTAAAAATTGGTAGACAGTTTCATATTAACATTTTAAAATATATTGCCTGGGATGTCACTCAGTGGTAGAGTGCTTTGCCTGGAATGTACTTCAGACTCTGGGTTCAAACCCCAGTACCATTTAAAACAAAATTAAAATATATGCCTGTTTATAGTTTGGTATAAAATGATAAAGCAAAGATGTTTATACCATTTTTACTTGTAGTAATAAAAACCATACTATTTTTGAAAATCTTTACATACATTAATGAGAGAAAAATGTCATCTCTCACTATAACAAACCAGAAAAATCTGATTATCAAAAAGAAAAGGCATGTGATAACAGCAGATCTGAATATCTTCATGTAATGGAAACTTTATTTTGCATGTTTAATAACATAAATTTATGTAATGCCTTTGTTGGGACATTAATAACTTGGCCATGAAATTTTCGACAAAAAAGAGGTATTTTGCTGAAAAAGATGGCAACTTTACTGGCTTTATTTTATCACTGCACAACAAAGTTACTCCTACGTATCCTTTTCTTGTCAATTTAGTAATAAAAAATTACAGTGATTCAGAGAACTACAGACTTAAGGCTTTGTGATGATACAAAAACTAGAAAGCGTCTGCCTTAAAATCTGAATGTAATAACTAATAAAAATAATTATGTATAAAATCACATTTATAATTATGTAACTACTACTTACAGGAGGCCTTTCAATGCCTTTTCATAATATATGTAGAAAAATGCCTTTTTTGGGATACTGGCAAAAATTAAAATATCCACCTATCCTGTGACTTCTTTCATCTTTTTTATTTTTAATGATAATGGGTATTGAACCTAGAATCTCACATATACTAGGTAAGCCCTTTACCATGAGCAACATTCTCAGCAGACTGTGACTTGTAAATTTTAGGGAAGGTACCTAGAAGTATCTGTGTTTAATTTGTTGTCTGTTCCCATCTACTGTAGCTTAAAACTATACAACAGGGTGGCTTTCAAGTCTGCCCACTCCAATGGTCATTTCACTACCACTCTTGCAGAGGGTGGTGATGAACATCCCCACAGCCTGGAACTACAACATTCCAGAACACGACATCTTAAATGAGCAAAATCTTAAAAGACTTAAATAACTTACTCCGTATTTGCCTAACGATGGGTTTCATAGGTTCAAGCCAAATCTAAAGAGGATTTAATGGAAAAGAACAAATCTGTTAAATAATTTCTCCATTTAATAAATACATTATGTAATATAAGCATACAATTAAGAGAACTCTTTATGACAAGAATATTTTGACTCTCTTATCTTATATAAACATTCACTTTGATATATGATCAGGAAAGTCAGCAGTGCCTGCTTCAAGAAACATGAGGTGACATTAAAACTGCTGCCATTCTGGATACCCCATCTAATTAAACAGAATGCAGTTGCTGCTATGCAGAGTGTGTAGCAGTAATTATTTTGTGGATATTTGTCATATCAAACAAATATTTGGTACACAGAGTGCTTATAAGCAACAAACAGATGAGAGGGTCTCTGTGTGAAAGAGTTCCACCATGGCCAGAGAGAGACTTGGAGGCACAGTTGTATTGCTAAGGTGACAAAAGACCAGAGAGCACTTGGTAACAATGATGTGCTTTCTGCAAAAAAAGGGACTCATGTTGTTTTCTTTCAAACTACATATATAAACATTACAGCTGCTCCTCAAATTTTAAGGACACATTTATGAACAGAATGAGGCAGAAACAGTTGAGTTTGCTCAAGATCCATTTTCACAATTATGGGAGTTTGGATGAGGTGGGGCTTCTGAGTAACTGTGTTAACTAGGGAGGAAGGGTTTCCTTAGTTTACATACTCATGGATAGAGTGAGAAGGGAGGATGTGAATTCAAGCTTAGATTCAAGGCATACGTATTCCCTACAAATGGAAATAAAATATTTCAACAGCATTGCTTTGATAGGAGTAATAACCAAACGCCTTGTTTACATGAATACTGTAGGTCCTAAAAAGGATCCCTGTGTACTAGTCACATCACAAATATTGTACAATACAGCTACAGCCTGTTTCCAAAAACAAATCAAAAGCACATACCCAGTAGGATTGGATGTTTTGAAACTCCAACCCGAAGTAGTCACATTCAATCAGATTCAAATGCTTCCACACTTGTGTCAGTAAAACCTGGCCATCACACTTAGGCTGTGAGGAAACAAGTGAGAAAAAGCCTGAGGACTGAATGGAGAACAAGGATATATGAAGACTGGCACAAATTTCCATCTCTCACCAAAAAAAAAAAAAAAAACTTCACTTAATTTCTTGCTTCACTTTCCCTTCCAGGATATAAGGTTTACAAACTATCACAAAGGAAATAAGTACATTTGAAGCATTTGTACTTAGAAAGTAATACTAAAATTAAAAATTAAACAATTACTTCCACTTTACATTCTTAGTGTGGTTCTTGTTCATGGTGGTGGGGATTGAACCTACAACCATGCACTGAGCTATATCCCGAGCCCTTTTTAGTTTTTATTTTGAGACAGAGTCACTAAATTGCCCAGGCTAGGCTCAAACTCCTGATCCTCATACCTCAGCCTCCCATACTAGTAGGATTATAGGCATGTACCACCATATCCTACATTCTTAGAGTATTTCTTTGTAACTTTATGTTACAGGAGCCATTCCTAATTTCAGTAGACATTTTATTAAATAATTTTTATATATGTTAGAAAGCTACATCTCAGTCTCCATTTACCTAAGAGCCCAGTGAAAAATTCAATATTGATAGCATATTAGCAAAGAAGGGGATGAACTGTTGAAAACAAAAATGGGGCAATTGGCTCTTCATTCAGAAAAATGAAATAGACTGTCTTATACTATTTATGAAAAACAAATTCCAGTAACTAGAGACTAGAATAAAATAGAGATGGCTATTTCTATAATTTTGGGAATCATAAATTCCAAGGTAAAGTCTTCCTAAGTACAGCACAAGAGACTGCCAGATTCAACTACACAGAGATGGAAAAAGTTCTGAATACAAAGATGTTTAACAAAGTTACAATCTAGAATCTCATTGAAAAAGTGCAACTTATTTCTATTCAGTTCTTCTGAACTGAGTGAAAAAAAAAATGGAGGCAGCTCAGGGTGAAGTCACTGACTTCAAACTCCAGTATGGCTGGCACACACAACCACACACACCCACACACAAAGCAAGAAAAGGCCCTAAGACATTTAAAAATGGATAAATTAGAGCGGTGACAGTTCATTCATCACTTATCACAAAGGATTAGAAGAACGATGATAAAACAGCCCCTTTCACACAGTGTTGGGGAGAGTGTTATAAGTTAGCACAACTTCTGAGGGGAAAAAATCTGAAAATAATTCTTAAAATTTATTTTTAGGGCAGTTTTATTTTATTTTCAATTTTTATTAGTATATATTTAAAATGAATAATACACTTATTTTGAGGAATTTGTACACACACATCTCACATCTTGATCATTTTTAACTTTTCAAAATTTAAAATGTGCTTTTACCTTTCCCTAGGAATTCCATTTTGAGAACTTTTCCATACAGACATTCTCATAAACTGCATACGGCTAATTAAACAAGGAGAAATGCAGTAAAGAACTAGTAAAATAAGTTACCATATAATAATTTATATAGTAATATAATAATGGGAAATTATGCAACCCATACACACACACAGAACTTTGTGTATTATCATTAAAGTCCAAAACATAGGTTAAGAAAAAAAATTGAAAACTCATTTTTGGGATGGAGGAATGAATAGCACACCAGCTAAAGCATTTGCCTAACAAGCCCAAGGCCCTGAGTTCTATTCCCCAGAACCACATAAACTGGGCGTTGTAATGCATGCCCATAATCGTGGCACTTGGGAGGCTGAGGCAGGAGGACTGACATGAGTTCAAGGGCAGCGAACACAGTCAGCTCATGACTGACCTGCACCAGAGTGAGACCTGGCCTCAAAAAAAAAAAATCCCCATCTTCATATAGTGTGTATATTATTTTGTTTTTATAACACACACATGAACACACACACCCATACTTTATATGTTTGTAAAATAAGAGTAAGTCTGAAGGCTGTATACTAACTCCTTAAAGGTAACCACAATATAAGACTGAAGAGAGGTCAGGCAGAGACAAGGGCTTTCTTATTTCTGTAATTTCTGCATTAAAAGGTACGTATCATTTTTTCAATTAAAAACATGCAAGTGAGGAGAACATTACATTCCTTTTAGTTTAACCATGAGATTTTCTGTGTGACCACAAAGTACTTAGGCTCCTACAAATACTTGGCAGAATAATACTCCACAATCTCTGGTATAAAAGAACCATGGTGGAAATAAGAGGATAATGAGCATCTCCTCAAAATGATAAATGAGTTACAGAGTGACCGTACATTGTAAATATGATTTAGAAACAACAAATAAGTCTTCTGGATTAAGGTCACTCTGACACCATCTTTTGTAACCTCATAGTAAATGTGAATTCTGAAATGGTAGACATCTTGGAGGAGTCAAGCCAATTCTCTGGAAGGTGAGAAGAATGTGCCTACATCAAGTGAGTGAGAGAGAGGGAGAGAGAGAGAGAGAGAGCGAGAGAGAGAGAGAAAGAGAGAGAGAGAGAGAGAGAGGTGGTGGTGGTGGTGGTACAGGAGATTGAATCTTGAACCTAGGGCCTTTGTATTGAGCTATATTCCAGTTCTTTTTATTTTTTATTTTGAGATAGTTGGGCTAGAATTTGTATTTCTCCTGCCTCAGCCTCCTAGACTCCTAGGATTACAGGTTAGTACCTGGCACCAACACTTCTTAAACTCACAGCAATCAAACACTCTGGCGTAGTTAACACACTATAAAACATGGCACACCATGGACTATGCTGCAACTAACTTCCTATGGTTAAAAAAAAAAAAAAAAAACCCTGCTGAATTAGAATTTTAGGAAGCTCTTAGTACCACCCTTTGTCCACATCCCTATCCCCTTTACCAGGATAGCCATGGAAATCCTTCCTTATGGTTCTGTCTGCTTACAGAGCTGATTGCACTGAGGACTGAGGGTCAGGAGGTGAGTTCCTCTCACTGACTCAGCCCCTTGCTGCCTGTTCTCACACTCTGCTGTCACCCACTGGGATCTTGCCTGCCCAGTTCAGTCTTTTAGTGGAAAATTCCCTCTTACTTACTTTCTGTCAACTTCTAGTAAGTCCTTTGAGAATCTACTAAAAAGTCATCTCAAAAAAAAGGCCCCCTTAATTTCAGTCAGTTCCAACTAGCACACTATGGGTCTCATCTGTAGTATGCAGGCATGGTGTTGATGTCTACCTGTTTGTTTGGGTATGTGTCTCCTAATGCAAGGTAAATCTGAGAGTGACTGGGTCATCTCCATTCCTGGGTCTCCAAGCATAGCACACAATGGATACAACACAAACAGTTCACAATCTACCACTGTTCCTGATTTACGTGTGAGTTGAGTTTGTATTTCAAGTGGCCCAGGGAGAAGGTAACTCCTCCAGCCTCTCCTTCTTCAGGGCCTGGCCACCTCTTGTGTGCTAAGCTACCAACTCTTAAGGGTGGTGCAGTCTATGCATGCACTAGGAGGCCTGCCCAGTTAGACTAGGGAAGCAGATGTGTCAACAAGGCAGACACATGCAAGCATATGCAAGACGTGTCCTGTTTATCTAGCAGTAATTTCACACAGTTATACAAGTATTTGCACATCTACACATACATACACATCTACGGATGTGTTTAACTATCCTGAATTGGAGTTAAATTTGCTAAAGACATTTTCCAAGTCAATTATCCTAAGTCTAAGCAACAATAAGAACTTCTAATTCTCTGTGCCACCTGAAATACAAACTCAGTTCCCCTTATGACAGTCAAGTGTTTTATACCATGAAGGAACAGACATTTCCAAAGCTATTTAAATTTCTTCAAGGAGGTTCACTTCTAAAACTCCACTGCTGTTGTTTAACACTAATAACAGAGAAAGAAATGAGAAAAACTCAGAAGAGAAGAGAGGGCAGTTCAGTACTGTGGGGGCTGAAGCAGAAAGAAAGATCACAAGTTTGACTCAAGCATGGGTCACATAGTGAGACCCTTTCTCAAAACAAAAATTTAAAAAAGGTCTAGAGGAAAAGTGAAGAGGTTACAGTGCCTGCCCAGCAAGCACAAGGCCCTAAGTCTGATTCCCCAGCACCATATAAACTGGGCATGGTGGTACAAACCTGTAATCCCAGCACTAGAGAGGCTGAGGCAGGAAGACTGCTGTGAGCTTGAGGCTAGCCTGAGCTATATAGTGAGTTCAGAACCAGAATGGACTACAGAGCAAGACCCTGCCTCAATCAATCAAACGAACAGCTAAGAACGTAGCTCAGGGAGAAGTCCTTAGGTTCCATCCTAGCACCAAACAAAACCACCTACAAAACTTAAAAAGAGAGAAAGCAAAAACCTAGGAATATCAGTTTACAAAATTATCATAAGCCATGAGTTCAAGGTTAGCCTAGGTTACATAGTGAGTTCAGGACCAGAAGACCAGCCTGGGTTACAGAGCAAGACCCTGTCTTAAAAAAAACAAAAAACAAAAACAAAAACAAAAAAACCCTATCATGACAAAGTGAAACAGATGAGACAGATACAATAGTACACACCTACAGTTGTAATAATTTGGGAGGCCGAGGCAGTTAATTCAAGTTTGAGCCCAAACTGGGCAACTCAGTGAAACACTGTCTCCAAAAAAGCAAACAAAAGATCTAGGGGATACAGCTTAGAGTGACAAGTGCGGTGGCACATGACTTTAATCCCTGCACTCGGGAGGCTAACCCAGGAAGACTGCTGTGAGTTCAGGCAGGCACAGTGAGTTCAGGCCCAGCCTGGGCTACAGAATGAGACCCTGGTTTAGAAAAGAAAAGAAAAGAAGAGAGAGAGAGAGAGAGAAAGAGAAAGAGAGACAGACAGAGAGAGAGACAGACAGAGAGAGAGATCTTAAAGTCAATCCCCAGTAGTGAGGAAAAATAATTAGAAATCAGTTATGTGGGCAGGGAAAAATCATTACACAGAAATCAATGGCTTTTATTCAGACAGTTAACTAAATCTGAGGACAGAACAGAAGAAAGAACCATATTTACAATAGCAACAAAAATGATGAAATATCACGAAGTAGGCCCATTCAGTCTAAAGCAGGGACGAGGAACATTCACCCTGCAGGCTTGAAAAATCATTTGGTTCAGCTCAGCCAAAACAACTGTCAGGTTAAGAGTGAATTAATTATATAATAAATTACATATAATAATTAAATATTTTACCAAATAAAGCAGGCTAACTTTTATTTTAATAATTTTGTCATAAATATCCAAATGGCCCTTTACACTAAGAACCTTTTTGATCCTAGCTGTAGTGTTGCCCAAGTCTGTTTTATTATTGATTTTCTGTGTGAATATTTTATTTCTGAAGATAGGCTACTAAAGTCTCTTAAGCATTATTGAATTGTTCTGTTTTCTCTTCTCAGTCATATCAACATTTGCTTTATATAGTTACCTACTTTGATGCTGGGTACGTAACCGTTGCTGACTTGAAATCTATTTGCTTGGTAATTATAACCACATCTGCTTTTTTTGAGTTACTATCTGCTTGGAATATCTTTCTCCAACTCATTTTCAGCCTATGTGCATTTGTGAATCTAAAGTATTTCTTGTAGACAATATGTAATTGGATCTTAAAAATTCAATGCAATTCCCCTTAAAATTCTATTGTTTTTTCACAGAAATATAAAAACAACTGTTAAATTTGTATGAAATTAGAGAAGACTTTAAAATAGACAAAACGATCTGAAAAGGAAAAATAAAGCTAAGGCATTATACTTCCTGATTTCAATTTATATTATAAAGCTACAATAATCAAAACATTATGGTATTTGCAAAAAAAACAGACACATAGATCAATGGAACAGACAGGGTGTGGTGGTACATGCCTACAATCCTAGCACTGTGGGAGCGTGATTTAGGAGGATTGCAAATCTGAGCTTAGCCTAGGAAACTTAGTGAGATACTCTGTCAAAAAATGGTCTGGGCATGTAGCTCAGTGCAAAGGCTCTGGGTTCAATCCCTACTTCCAACCAATAAAACAAAACAAAACAGAAACAAACAAACAAAAAAAACCCCAACAAAACAAAACAAAAACCTCAAATCAATGGAATAGAATAATAGCCCCGAAATAAACTGAAGCATATTAGAACAGCTGATATCTGTCAAGAAGACAATGATTAAAGAATAATTTTGGGGGGCTGGAGGAACAGAACAGCAGTTAGAGTATTTGTCTAGCAAGCACAAGGGCCTGAATTAAATTTCCCAGCACCACGTAAGCCAGGCATGGTGGTCACATGCCTGTAATCCCAGCACTCTGGTGGCTGAGGCAGGAGGATGGCTTTGAGCTCAAGGCCAGCCTGGGCTACATAGTGATCAGGACCACAGGGCAAAACCCTGTTTAAAAAAAAAAAAAGAATAAATGGTACTGCTATAGCAGGTGTGTAGAGAATGTCTCGACCTCGGGGCTATAGGTAAACATCACATTAGGAAATGAGTTAATTAAATATTTTATCAAATATATCAGGCTATGTTTTTTTTTTTTTTGAGACAGGGTCTCATTCTGTAGTCCAAGCTGGTCCTGAACTCAGTATGTAACCCAGATTAGCCTTGAACATTGGAATCTTCTATCCCAGCCTCCAAAGTGCCGGGATTACAGGTGTGTACCCTCATGCCCAGCTATAGAAACTGGGGAATTGAACCCAAGGACTTGTGCTGGCCAGGCAGCACTTTAATCACTGAACTACCTTCTAGCCCACAAGCTAATTTTTAGTAAAAGGCAAAATATCAGATATTAGTAAAGGCAATATCTGAAGAGAAACTGGAAAATAAGTCTAATTTCTTTTGCTTTTTTCCCCATTTTATTGATCTGTATAAGTGCAAAATCTAAGGTTTACAATGCAGTTTAGCATTTTGTGCACCGACTTATCTTGTCAAGACGAATTTTTAAATTAGTAATTTTGTATTACCTGTGAACTATACCATAAATATCCAAATGGCTCTTGGCAAGAAAAAGGCTCCCTACTGCTTCCTGATATATAATAAATTAAAAACGAATAAAATAGTTCAACATAATACTTAAATATAATAAGATAGTCAAGAGTAAATTAAAGCGAATGAAACAGCTGAACATAAAAACATCTATTCCAAGTGCTGTGACATAATCCTGCTAAATCCTCCAGCTGGGGAGAGAGGGTCTACTCCAAAGGGTAGTCTGATATGCAAGGCCAGTGTTAGTGGCTGTGTCCACTGAGATGTTGTGGGAATGGCAGACTTCAAAAGCAAGAAGCACAGCTCATACACAAATAAATATTCATGAGAAAAAGGTGTGGTACATGGTCTGGGGCAGGAAGAGAGGAAGATGAACTAAAGACATCTTGTGCCAGAAACAGAGAAGTCCTTAGTGCAATGAAGACCCATCCAAGGTCAGAGAGCAGTTCTTACTGGCCAAATCAGGGACAGACTAAGCATCATGGCAAACAATGGCTGGATGAGTGAAAATCCACTGAGCGGTACTGAAATCCACAAGTCCACGTAAATACATAAAATGCACAAACTCAAAGTCTGATGAGTAGTGAGATGTGTACATAGCTTCAAAGAACCTCCTCACTTGGCTGGGTATGGTGGCACATGCCTGTAATTCCAGCACTCAGGGAGGGTGACGGAAGATAGCAGTTTGAACCCACTCTAGGCAACTTAGTGACTGACACCTTATTTCAAAATAAAAAGTAAAAGGGGCTGAGATGTAGCTTAGTAAGAAAGTGCTGGGTTCAATGCCAAGTACTGGAGGAAAATAAAACTCACTGGAGAAGTCCATCAAATATCACCTTGATCACGTGGTCAAGGAGCTCAGCACTGGAAATGAGACAGCTGAAATTCTGTGTCACGTAATAGGACATGTGAGAACTCAGCACACCCGTGGTATCTCAGGCAAAGAAGCATGACCTGGTCTGGTCACAGGGAATCCATAAAACCAAACTGAGGCACAGCTAATAAATACCTGGTTTGATCTTTGTATTATTAGTCAGCTTTCTATTACTTGATAACATACCATAGATAAATCACTTCTAAAAAGATTTATTTTTGTTCATAGTTTGGAGGTCCAAGCCCAAGAACGGGGTAGAGAACATTGTTTAGGCCCCTGATAAGGCAGCACAGTATCACAGGAGTATGTAAGAGAGCAAACTGCTCACCTTATGACCAGAAAGGAAAAAGAGAAAGAGGAAGGTCCCACAATCCTCTTCAAGGGTATGCTCCCAAAGCTATAAGCATCTACTTACTACGTCCACTCATCAAAGGTTCCACTGTTTTCAAGATTTTTAACTTAAACAGGGCTTTTGGGAGACATTCAACACCCAAACTATAGGAGTCTTCGAAAGTGTAAAGGTCATAAAGTCATAGGTTGAAGGAGATCAGAAAGATGTGACTGTGGACTGCAGATGCTCATGGGGGTGAGTAGGGAGCGTGAATGGGGCCTGAGTATCAGACCATAGAAATGTTTCTGTTGTGGTTTGGATTTGGAATGTTCCCCAAAAGTCTCATGTATTTGGATGTTATGGATTAGGAGATGGGGGCCTGTTCTCGAGGAATGAATTATGGGTGTGTGGTGGAAGACAAGTGTGATGTGGATTATAGATTACCAGCATGTGGTAGTTTGGAAAATTAAACCTGGAAGGCGGAGAACACTGAGGCTGAACACAGAAAGGGAGGATCATTGGGACAGAATCTCAAAGGAGATATGCTACTTCATCCCTTCCTCTAGGACTGGGCTTCCTATTTGCAGTGTTTTGAGGAGCTGCCTCTACCTCAGACTCTACCATGTGCTTCCACTGTTGCCAGCTGCCTGTGAATGGACTGTGACCTTTTGAAATTGTAAGTTAAACTAAACTTTTCCTCCCCTAATTTGTGTATATCAGGTATTTTGTTGCAGGAATGAAAAAGTAACTAAAACAGCTTCTAGTAGACTGATGAAGTTCCTTGTGTGCAGAAAATGCACCTGAATTATAGGCAAATGCTGTGGTATACAGCGTTAGTGACTCACTCTAGAACAGTTCAGGAAAAGATAAAATTAAAATTATTTTTACACCTTTTCTATAAATTTCAAATTCCTTCAAAAATAAAAATAAAATAACAAAAAAGATTTTAAATACAGAATCCTAAAGGTTTGGCATATGGGCATAGCTCAGTGGTTAAAGTGCTTGCCTAGTAAGTGCAAAGCCCTGAGTTCAATTCCTCAGTACCACAGAAGATGGGCATGATGATGCATGGCTGTAATTGTAGCATTTAGGAGGCCAAGGCAGGGGAATTGCCATGAGTTTGAGGCCAGCCTGGGTTACATAGTGAGTTCAGCACCAGTCTGGACTATGGAGCAAGAACTTGTTTCAAAACCAAACCAAACCAAACCAAATCAAAACAGAATCCTAGCAGCTGACAACAGAATCTACACACAAAATACTAGAATAAGTGAGTTAAGGAAGATCAGAGACTTCAAAATCAACACATAAGCAAGCAATTCCATTTCTATGAACAGTTACAAATTTTACAAAACATGACCGAGAACTCCATGAACATGGTACTGTCTTCCATGTACATCCTCTGTCAAGTGACTTTATCAATTCTGCGCTGTTTCAATGGAAATCCTAGCAGCCTATATCCGTAGAAACTAAAAGCAAATCAAAAACTACACAGTGCCATGCTGAGATAAGCAGTGCTGTAGGAAGCATAGGCTTGGAGAGGATAGGGACCAGGGCTGCCCAGTGCCTGGACTGTAGCCATTGCTCATGAAATATGGTAGAGCTCCAGAGCAGCCAAACTGAGTTGCTCTTTTCCTGCCTAGGCTGGATTTTAACATTACTTTTTCCTATGAAGAAGACATAACTTCAATTATCACTTACAGAATCTTAAATGCTACTACTTAATCCTCTTGTCAAAATTAAAGAGATCTAGCTGTGGTTGTGGTGCGTACTTGTAATCCCAGTACCCTGGGAGGCTAAGGTAGAAAGACTGCAAGTTTGAGACTAGCCTGGGAGATTTAGTTTAGTGAGACCCTCTCTCAAAAACAAAAACAAAAACAAAAACAAAACAAGCTGGGCCCAGTGGCGTAAGCCTGTAATTTCAGCATTTTGGGAGGCTGAGGTGGGAATATCACAAGTTTGAGGGTGGGCAACTTAGTGACTTAGTGAGACCATTTCAGGATCAAAAATAAAAATGGCAAGCTAGGGGCATAGCTCAGTGATTGAGGCACTTTGCCTAAGAAGTGGGAGGCTTCAAATTCAATCCTGTAGCCCTCTACACTAACTGGGCATGGTGATACATAACTGTTGTCCCAGCACTTGGGAGGTTGAGGCAAGAGGACTGCTATGAGTTCTAGGACAGCCTAAGCTACATAGTGAATTCACGACAAGTCTGAGCTATAGAGTGAGATCCTATCTCAAAAAAAATAACAACAACAAACTGGGTGTGGTGGTGCATGTCTATAATCCCAGCACTCAGGAGGCTGAGAAAAGAGAACTGCCATGGGCCAGCCTGGGCTACACAGTAAGTTCAGAACCAGCCTGAACTACCCAGAGAGACCCTGTCTCAGAAAGGGGGTAGTGCTGATGATGTAGTTCAGTGTGAAGGCCCAGGGGATGGTTTCAGGTACAAAACAAACAAACAAACAAAACAACAACAACAACAACAAAAAAAAAATCCAACCAAACCACCAAAAAAAAAAAAAAAAAAACCTGGAAACAGATAACAATAAAAACTCAAAACCATGCAATGGAAAGGATGTAGGTCAGTAGTATTGTGAAGAACTTGGGTTCAACTCCTCACACTGGGAAAAAAAAAAGCAATACAAATCCTAAAAAGATGTATAGGAAGCCAAGTAATGTCGCACAGGCCTGTAATCCCAGCACTACAGGGGGATTACAAGTTCAAGCCCTGCAATTTAGCAATTTAGTGAGACCTTGTCTCAAATAAACAATAAGAAGAGGCTAGGGATATAACATGGAATGAAGACCCTGTATTCAATCCCCACTACTGGGGAAAAGAAAAGAAGATTTGTGGGAATCCTGTGACTAATAATATAAAAGACATTGCAAATTGGCAGCAAATCTTCCAAAAGACCTTGAGTATAATAACCCTTAACTGTGTGGCCAGGATGGACATTCTGACTAGTCATCGTTGATTTTTCAGGATGGTAATACAACTTCTGTTTAGCTTGTCTAATTTGCACAAGTCTTCAAATATTTCTGAAGGCTTGAGTAATTATTCTATCATAGACAAACTTGGGAAAACAACAGATTACTTTGCAGAGCACATGGAAGAAAGTCAGACCTAAGAATGTAAGAGAACTGTCTAAAAGGCCAGAAACCACACTCTTTACTTCTGAGGAAATTCTTTAGAATTTTTTATACATCTACTGATACCTTTTTTTGTTTGTTTGTTTTGGGTTTTGAGACAGGGTCTTGTTCTGTAGCCTAGGCTGGTCGTGCACTCACTACATAGACCAGGCTGGCCTCAACCTGATGGCAATCTTTTTGCCTCTGCCTCCTGAGTGGCAGGATTACAGGTGTGCACCATCACACACAGATATTTTGTGGTGCTGGGGGATTGAACTTTTCTAGGCAAGAAGCTTTATTTACTGAGCTGCACTGCTAGTCCTAGGACTCTACTTTAAGAGATGGGTGGGAAGAACAGCCCAGTAATTAGAGCCCTTGCCTAGCAAGCACAAGGCCCTAGATTCAATTCCCTAGCACCATGTAAACTGGGTATGGTGGTAAACACCTGTAATTCTAGCACTTGGGAGGCTGATGTGGGAGGATCGCTGTGAGTTTGAGGCCAGCCTGGGCTATATAGTAAGTTCAGCACCAGCGTGGAATACTGAGCAAGATCCTGTCTAAAA
Source organism: Ctenodactylus gundi (assembly GCA_004027205.1). NCBI lineage: Eukaryota > Metazoa > Chordata > Mammalia > Rodentia > Ctenodactylidae > Ctenodactylus > Ctenodactylus gundi. The sequence continues at coordinate 50,553 of PVKB01002701.1, read as the reverse complement.
AAAAAAAAACAAAAAACTAGCAAGTGATGATGGGAGAGACTACATACGTTCCAGTCCACTTACAGCACTTGCATGACCCCAGAAATGTTGAAGTGCTGAAAAAGCACACAGCTTTACTCTTTAGTTATAATGTTCAGCTTGTAGTTATCCTGGTCTCTGCCAAGTAGATTTTAGTCTGGATCCCAGGACCATGTGATTTTTTTCCCCTCAAAGGTATCAAAAAAGCAATTTTTAAAAAAGCATCAGCATCAACCACTTCATGGTGCAGAAAGCAATGAGAACTATGAAAATGGAGCTGGCACTGAGTTGTGTAGATCAAGACTAACAAGGAATCTGAGCTTGATCATTTTCTGACATGTGCGTACAGACTATAAGCACTTATGTTCCACCTGAAGAAAGGACTTGGTTGGCTGGTTCTGTAATGTGGAGAGCCAGTACTGAATTAGAATGGTGACTCCTTAGTGTTGGAAAAGCTCTCAAAGGAGGAAGTTATGAATGTTGACCAACAGAAGAATCTGTAGCAGAGGACATTTGGAAACTATCAAAGTCAGTCTTTTTCCTTTTTCCCGTAACCACTTTATACTGTATAAATTGTGTCTGCAAAATATATTATGAGATGTGTATAATCTAAAATTAGAGTTATGCAAAAGGACTTGGCAGAACATGCTAAATGTGTGAAGATCCCATTTTCAATTTTCACCATAGAAGAAAATAAAAATTAATTATAATATTTAGTAACCAAATTTAGAAAACCACACCTACATGCTAATATGGTATTTTTTGCTTGTTATTGCTTTAAAATTTATGCCAACTGTTTTTTATTGAGTTTCAGAAACCTTTTATGAGATGACTGAAAACAGAAAACCAAAAAACTTTACAATTACTTGTAGTGTATTTTTCCATTGTTTGCAATCAACTCTAAACCCACTGTGAACGAAGCCTATTTTTCCATACATCTAAATGATAGACACCAGCTATGAAATTCCTTTCTATTTATAGCAGTTTATTTAGGTTCAGCAAAAGATAAAGCTTCAGGACAAATTGCACAAACTTTACAATGTGATATTCAATGTGGTGTTAAAAACTAGGCTTTTTAGATTTTACAAGAAAGCAAGGAATCAAGAAACTTGATTGAAGGAAGAAGATCATCTCAATAGTGCCAGGGAAATGACTTATCTAAATGAGAGAAAACCAAACACTAGCCAAAATCAATAATACAGGCCTCTAATCTCAGCACTGTGAGAGGCTGAGGCAGGAGAATGATATGTTACAACCCAGCTTGGGCAAGTTAGCCAGACCCTGTTGACTTTTCAGAGTGAAGGCCTTGTGTTCAAATCTTCACACCAACCCTGCCCCTAGCCTCCCCACCAAAAAAAAAAAAAATTAGGAAAAGTGATTGCTGTCCCTACCTTCACACCATGTATAATAATACTAATTCAATATGAACCATGGAATGGTAATAGTATAAAGCTTGGAGCAGGCAAATGTCTCTAAAACAAAAACCACTAACCACAAAAGACTGGTAATAGCTGTGAATGATGGCACATGTCTATAATCCTAGCACTCTGGAAGGCTGAGACAGGAGTAGCTAAGTTTGAACCCAGCCTGGATAACTTAAGTGAGATCCTGTCTCAATGTCAAAACCAAAAGGGACTATGGATGAAGTTCAATGTGAAGGCCCTCGATTTGGTTAGATTTGGTTAGAATGCTTGCCCAGCACATGTAAGGCTTTGTGTTTAATTTCACAGTACCACATTTTTAAAAATCAGCTGAGTGTAGTGGTGCACATATATAATTCCAGCAGACAGGAAGTTGAGGAAGGAGGATTGCTGAGATTTTGAGACCGGCCTCAGGTACAGAATAAGACCTCTTATCAAAAATTAATAAGGGACTAGTGACATAGCTAAGTGGTTAAAGTGCCTTGAATCCTCAGCACCACAAACTCTGGGAGAAAAAAGTAAGTAAGTGAATAAATGTGAAGGCCCTGGGTTTAATCCCCAGTTCTGAAAACAAAAAAGAAAAGAAAAAAAAAAGAAGAGAAGAAGAGGAGGGGGGCCTACAAATTATAAGGAAAAGAAAAACTTATTTAAAGACAAATGGGCAAAAGACTTAAGAAGGTACTTCACAAAGAAGATATTCAATGACCAGGAAATAGTAAAAAGTTTAGCAATATAATATCAGAAAAATTCATATGAAAACAACAAGATACTAATAGACTCCCTCTAACATGGTTAAAAATAAAAGGACAAATAGTACCAATATTGACAAGAATTTACAGCTACTGAAGCCTCCATACATTGTAAATCTGAAAGAGATGCTAACAGTACTACTAAAACTATACATAAATGGTTTTACCCTGGAGTGACCCCAAAAAACCTCATGTATTTGGAACTGTGCACTACTGGGAAGTAGGGCCTGGATGGAAGGGGTGGATACTTGGGGCTTGGCTTGAAAGGATTGTGTCAACTTGTTGAGACTAAGGGTTGCCTGAGGCAGAGCTTTCAAGTTTGTGTTTGTGGTTTTGTTTGTTATTGACTTGTGGGCCAGGAAGTAGGGAAGGCAGGAGGCAACTCCTAGCTTGAACTAAGTAAAGGAAGGAAGAAGAAACACTGTTATAGCTTCTTCCAGGGAAAGAATTAGCCTTACTTCAGTCTCCAGACTTCACTTGGCTCCTGGTTCACTTGGTTTCTGTCTAGAATGGCATGAGCAGCTCTTCAGCCTCTGCTACGTGCTTCCCTTGTTATTGGCTGCCTATGACAGGCTGTGTGAGATCGTCTGAAACTGTGAGCTAAATACATCTTTCTTCCCTTAAACTGTGGATGTAGGGTATTTTGTCAAAGCAGCAGAAAAGTACCAAAGAAAAGTATACCCTATTATCCTGCAATTCTAGTCTTGAGTATACACTCAATAGAAATACGTTTATACACACAAAAAGGTAATTTCAGGAACTTATACAACAGCTTCATTCATGGCAGAACAAAATCCTATCTTCAAAAAAAAAAGTCAGAGATTCTCAGACTCACAAAAATTTTTTAAACATAGATATGCAGATGTCTACTTGTAATTAAACAAATTATTAGAAAAAAGTAACATTTCCATTAGGACCATAAATACTAGTGTAAATTTTTTAAAATGGGGCAATCCACTGTGACCAGACACAACAGGTAGTATGTGAAGTATGTTGCAGGCCACAAAGAACTCTGCAAACAGTGATAGCCATGTATGGGCCAGGGCAGCCACAGTCTCTGGGCCTCCCCCAGGCTGCCCTGAAGAGGCAGAGACATGGATTCCAAGGATGTCTGGAATTTTAGGATGATGGTGACTGAATATAAAGACTGAACTACAGAGTCCCAAAAGGTTGCTAATTTTTCCTATTACAGCCACTTATGGGACACTTGCACAGTGAATTTAGTGTTTGCACAATTTTTACTTACAGCATTAGTTTTACTTCACAAACATTAAAATCTTGAGCAAACAAATTTTTACATATTATATTATATATTTTCAATACTTTTTTAAAGTATGCTGACCTTTGTGACACCCTGTAGAACAGATTCAATCTTAACAGTTTAGATTTTTATGGTTAAACACAGAAAAGAATGAATAGTAAAAATGGTGAAACATAAAATAGGGTCAGCCTTTGAGCTTTGAGTGTGCTACCAAGTATTTCCCAAGTGTGTGGGCAGCAATAGTCTCCAGACATGATGTGGTACCTGTGTTTATCATGAGGAGCAAGTTTCATCACACAGTCATGAGACACAGGCTCTGGAGCAGCACTCTTGGTTTCTATTTGGTGGGTAGTTAAGCCCTAGTTTTCCTTCTTCGAAGAATAACTCATGGGAATGTAATGAAATAATGTAGGATAATTACTCTGTGCCACGCTCAGGACAAGAAAGTCTCCAAGTCAACAGCTGCCACTCATTGACTGCACACACAGAACAGCATGGGTACCACCAGAAAATGTACACTAGCCACACAGAACTCATGCCCTTCTGGGCTAGTTCACTTAGAACAGGTCCTCTGCCTTTCCTAACAAGGGTCTACCAAAAAAAGATAAGGCAACTGTCTTAGTTACATTTTCACTGCTGTGACAGAAATACCTGACATCCACAACTTAACAGAGGAAAGATTTATTTTAAAGCCAGACACGGTGGCACAGGCCTGTAATCCTAGCACTTAGGAGATTGAGGCAGGAGTACTACTGTCAGTTTGAGGCCAGCATGGGCTCCATACTGAGCTCAAGACCAGCCTAGACTAAAGATTTAGCAAGACCTTCTCAAAAAAAAAAAAAAAAAAAAAAAAAGGTTTATTTTAGCTCACCACTTCAGAAAGTCATATTGCATTTTTCCATTTATGGGTGGCTGGTAATGGTGGGTAAACATGGCAGAGGAGCTCTGCAAGGCAGCATAGACAGGAAGCCAGGTATGGCAGGAAGAATGAGTTACCATATACTCTTCCAGGTTATCTCCCTGGGATAAGCCCCTTTTGGGTTAAGCCCCAGTAGTCTGCCCCTTCCACACCACATGCCTAGTAACATGGCACATGCCCATAATCTACAACATGCTCCTGATCCACCACATGTTTATAATTCATAATCTACCACACATCTATAATCCACTACACTCCTATAAGCCACACACCTATAATTCATGCCTGTTGATCATGCCCATCACCTAACAGCACACAGTTCCACAGAAAATCCAAAACATGAGGCTTTGGGGGGATGTCCCAGATTCAAATCACAATACCAACAGTTAGGATGGAAGCTTTTTCATTCTACAATGGGTACATTTATTCAAAATGGCCTCCAAGAATTTCTCCTGACACTACATAAAATAGGAGTACAGATGCAGCTAGTAGAACACTTGCCAAGCACTTGCCCAGCACTGAAAAAACAAAAAGTATGAAAAAAATCACTACCTTTTCCATATATAGACATGTATTTTTTTTTATTTTCTGAGACAGGATCTTGCTCTGCAGTCTAGGCTGGTCTTGAACTCACTATGTGGCACGGGCTGGCCTTGAACTCAAGGGAATCCTTCTGCTTCAGCATCCTGAGTGCTGGGATTATAGGTGTGCGCCATTGCACCCACTTTATGTGGTGCTGGGGACTCAAACTCAGGGCCTTGAGCTTGCTAGGCAAGCACTTAAATCGCTGAGCTATTCCTCCAGCCCCTCCATATTTTTAAGATATCAACTTTCCAAATAATTTTGCAACATTGCTATAATAATTTTTCCACAATTTCACTCTCTTTAATTTCTATAGGTGCCTCATGACCTGGACTAGTAGCTATAACTCACTAAATGTCACAATCAATTCTGTTCTCATGTCACTTTTATCAGTCATACAGCCATTTTTATTCCCCCTGTATCTTCTACACTAATGGTTTAATTCTATTCCTACAAATTCACCTTCAGTTGGCCTGTAATATTCATTGTATCATATTTTCAAGGCAATAAAGATTAGATGGAATAAGACTCTCTGAACTAAAGTGGTAAGGCCTTGGTGTCACTGACAGATACTCAAAATGGAAGAAAAACTCCATCGTCATAACTGTGTCCCACTGATCTATGTGGACACCAGAATCAGAATTGTGTTTTAGATATGGTCGGGGAAAAAGTACTGAGAATATAACATACAAAATATAGGTTTAAAAAAAATCCCTTTCTGTCCAGTGGTCCATTTTTCCTGTTGGTCATGACATTAAAGTCCTTCCCCAAGACTAGACATAAAGCACATTGTTAAAAATTGACATCTACAAAAGTGCTATTAAAGATTATGTCTAGATGGAAATGGGTACAAAAGCTTGGCTAACAAAGCACCTCTTTATCCTTTGTCTTAGTGCTGTGGGAAAATTCTTCTTGAAACAGCTTGACTTTGTCCTTTGGCTTGTTTGCTTCATGTGCCCATTTACAGTTTATGTGCCAAGTTATAACTCCTCCATCTCTTGGGATGCCTGCTCCTATTACAGAATTCAAATTTGTATTTTTAGCTTTACTTAAGATTTTTCTTGTCCAGTAATTGCATCAATCCCAAGTTGACTTTTATAATAGCATACTGTATAATGAAAATAATATTGAGAGCTCACAGAAAACTGTAGCTACATTCATCCTAGATTCTTTGAAAGGCTATCAACATTTTTGATAGGCATCTCACTTTCATTGTGTCGCACTTTTCATTCTTTTCTTTTCTTTTCTTTTTTGAGACAAGGTCTCATTCTGTAGTTCATGCTAGCCTTGAACTCATGGCAATCCTCCAGCTTTAGCCTCTCAAGTGCTGGGCACCACCATGCCCAGCTTATGTGGTGCTAGGGAACTGAACCCAGGGTCTTACAATTCCTAGACAAGTGCTGTAACTACTGTGCTATTCCTCCATCCCAATGCTGCACATTCAAATCACAGGTTCTTGCATATTTCTAAAGTATCATCCACTCAAGTTCCACAAAATGCTCGGAAAGTCCTAATGACTGGTGTTATATCTGGGAGCATAAAGGTATGCATGGCTTTTTCTGTTTCTGGGGAAAGACTGCACTACAGAGGGAGACCAAATCCTTGTGCATTCTGTGTTCTGAGACTAAAAAGATGAACTGCCACAAATAATCTCTACCATAAGGCATGGGCAAATACAAGCATGCTTGCCAATGGATCCATCAATATTCTAGTTCAACAAATAGTTTTTCTTAAACTATTCAATAAAAGTACAAAACTTAGCACCTGCTAATATGGATAAGCCAGTTGTTTACTGCTTCTTCAACTCAAACCCATGTTTCTTTGGCCTTGCTTTGTGATGCTGAAGCAGGTCCCTGTAGATATACCTCTTCCACCACCTAGCTTGCCATTAGAATGTGATGGGGTGGGTACCACAACAAAGAGTTTCTATCCCTATTCCTGGGGTTTTGGGCGTTCTTACTAGCCACATGCAGGACAGCCAGTGGTTTCCGCCATCACACATTTCGCTGGTATTCCAGTCTTGGCCTGACAGCTTGTTCCTGTGACACATTAGAGAACTTTTCTGTTGTACAATGGGTCTGAATTTCAACCTCAGGGGAGAAGGCTGTTTTGTCTCGGATTTTGAGTGTCCCCAAAAGCCTTGTGTACTTATGGATACTGTATCCTTTTGGGAGGTGGGGCCTGGCAGGAAAAGGCTGATGCTTGGGGTTTGACCTGGAAGGGTATGATCTGGTTCTACCATTCCTCTGAGATTTGTTTCTGTTCTACTATCCATGAAGGGCTCTAGCTCCAGCTCTGACTCAGGCCCTACCATGTGAGTACATCATTTTCAAACTGTCCACCCATGAATGAACTATGATCTTCTGAAACTGTGGGCTAAAAAAAGAATCTTTCCACCCTAAAGCTATGGATGTCAGTACTGAGTCACAGTAACAAAAAACTGAGACAAAAACTGGTACCAGGAGTGGGATCACTGCCATGACTTTACCTGACCATATTGTTTGAAGGCCTTTGGTGCTGGTTTGTGGAAAGAATTTGGAAAGGTTTGAGGATATCACCTGGGGAAGCCTTGGAGTGCTCTGAGCTGAGCTTGATGGGAGACTCTAGTTCGAGTTCAGAAGACCAGAATGCTAAGAGAAGCATGGACTGGAAAAACTAGGTTCAAGAAGTTTCAGATGGGAAGCAGAACCATATTGGCAAGTGGTCTAAAAACCATGTGTGCTATGCTCTGTCAGAAAGTTTGTCAGCATTCTGCCCTTATCCAGAGAATTTGCTTGAAACCAAGATTAAGGGGGATGGACTAATCTGGTAGAGGAAATCTCAAGGCAACCCAATGTCACTTGGGTGCCACTTGCAGCCAACTTTATGGCAAAAGGCAGAAAAAATGGCAGAGAAGAATGATACAAAAAGTTTGCAGTGCCAGACTAAAATAGCCCACAGTGGTGGGGATAAAATCACAGGGAAATTAAAGAGATTAGCATGAAAAAGAAGCTAAGTACTTGGAAACAGGACTACATAAAAAAAAAAAAAAGACACATTTAGGGGCTGTCTGGAATCAATAAGATCCCATCCCTTACCAACTCGAGGGAGGAGAGATGAAAGATTTTGCTCTCAGAAGTGTTCCCCTGGGACAAAGGAATAAATGTCTGCTAGAGTCAAGCTGAAGACTTTCACAGAGATTGCCCAAGGTGGCCAGGCTATTGCTTAAGCCAGTGGTAGACCTTGGTCACATCTATGCAGTCCTGGCTTTACAGGGTTGTGCAGTGTAAGAGTTGTGGGTTCATGGAGGCTTCCACCCATGTTTCAGAAGTCAGCCTTAGAGGCCAGGTAGTGTGCCCTGGGAGGGTAGCATGTAAAGCAGAAGCCTAAGGTGCAATAGAGACCCCAAAAATGTGGAAAAGCCAGGAGCATGGGTCATTTGAGGAAGTCTCTGAGAAAGGCTGCAAGCTCTGGGTGAGGGGTACTCAAGCCCTGTGGAGTCCACACCTTGCCACAATTTACTCTGACACAATTTACCCAAGGTGCTGGACATGCAGCTACAGGATTTAACCCTTGCTCTGCCAGAATTAAAACATGTTTTGGCTCAACTGCCTTATATCCTCCTATCCCTCTTTTTTTGGAATGGTAGTATTTACCCTGTTACATTGTATGTTGGAAGTGTTTAACTCTTTTACTTTCACAGGAGGTCACAGCTGAGAGTTTGTCTTGTGTTTCAGTGGAAATTTTGGACTTGGATTCTAGCAGTTCTAGAACTGTTGAGACTTTGGTAACTCTTAGAAAAGGATTAAATACATTTTGAATATGGAGACAGACGTGAGTCTCTTGGAGGCCTGGGGCAGAATGCTGTGGTTTGGATCTTGAGTGTCCCCCATAAGCTTCATGTGCCCAAGGATACTCTGGGCTATTGACAGTGAGACCTGGCTACAAGAGTCTGCTGCTTGAGGCCTGACCTGAAGAGGTTTGTGTGCTGGTTCTGCCCTTCCTGCTGGACTTGTCTCTGTTCTGTCATGCCATGTTAAGTTCTGGCTCCAGTTTTGCTCTGGCCCTACCATGTGATTTCATCATTTTCCAGCCATCCTCCCATGAATGGACTGTGATCTGCTGAAACTGTGAGCTAAAATAAACCTTTCCTCCCTGAAGCTGTGGATGTTGGGTATTTTGTCACAGCAGCAGAGGCCCTTCCAGATTTGTTGCTTCCTTGAGTTTCCTTTCCCGCAGCCCTGGGGAGACAGCTAATCATTATATCTTCTATTCTTGTATTCTTCAGCACCTCCCCTCTACCTATAATATAGTTAATCTCCTGTTACAAGCTAGTATTTCTATTAAACTTCCCAGTTGAAAGTACTGAGTAGTTTTGTCACATGACATGACTCTGGACAATTCAATGAGAGACAATGGCAAAAGCTCGTGGACTGTACAGGCTTACCATCTTTAGCTGGGCGGAGACCTGGAAGGGTATATGAGCTGCCTTCAGAAGACTAGGACTAGTCTCAACTTGCCTGCCTATTTGTGATGTCGTGACAAGCTGCCTCCATCTCTGCCTCTGCCATGTACTTCGATTGCTGCCGGCCACCCCTGAATGGACTGTGACCTTCTGAAACTGTGAGCTAAAATAAACCTTTTCTCCCCAAACTTGTGGACATTGGGTACCGAGTCAGTACAGCAATGAAAAAGGTAACTAAGATAGGCACCCATCCTGTCAGTAAAGTAATTAAGGGAAGGAAGAAGAAACATTGTTACAGCTTCATCCTGGGAAGGCTCTAGCCCACAGAGTCTCAAGACTATCAGCTTACTTAGAATCACTTGCAATATTTGCAAAGGAGTAAGCAGCTTTCCAGCTTCTGTCACTGCCATGTGCCATCACTGTGGCCTGCTTGCCCCCTGAATGAACTGTGTGACAGCTTTAGAAATGGGAGCTACAATATATCTTTCCGTCCTTAAATTGTGGTTGTTGGGTATTCTGTCACAGCAATGAAAAAATAACTAGGATAAATTTCAAATTTCAGCCGTTTGTAATCAGCTAGCAACAGGAACCATCACAACGTAACCAAGTTAGGAAAGTCTGGTGATATAGGACTGTAATTAATCCCAGCCTTCTGGGAGGCTGAGGCAAGAGGATCACAAGTTGGAGTCTGAGTACTTATTGAGACCCTGTCTCCAAAACCAAAACAAAACAAAAAACCACCTAATCAATCTATAGACAACCTATCAGCTTTAAAGATTCAAAGATGATGATCAAAATAGAAGCACTACAGATATTCAATGACACTGAAGATAAAAAAAAGAACAGAAAAACAACAAATGTGAGATAAACATTGAACAGAAAAACTGTACCTGTAAGAGGTGAAAAACTAGGACCAATTTTTTTGCTATGAAATTTTAAAAAGCTAATAAAGCAATTACCTCTATAATGCCAGGTCACAATACTGTGACAAAGAGTTCTAGAATGGGCAGAAAAGTCATCGGTAATCTACAAAAAAGACATCAGTAATCTACAGAAAAGTTAACCTGGTAAGAATTCCTGTTACTATCACTGTGTAAACTTAGTTATTTATCTTATTACTGGGTTGTGAGGTGTCATGGTTTGGACCTGGAGTGTCTCCCCCAACGCCTCATGTATTTGGAATGCTGTAAAATCCAGATATGGTGTTAAGAGGTGGGACCTACTTGAAGGGGGCAAACCACTGGAGCATGACCAAGTAGGGGTAAAATACTGAGGCAGGAAGGGTGGCTGTCATTCCTCCCCTGAATTGGCTTTCTGTCTGCCATGCCATGAGCAGCTGTTTATCTGGCTGCCACTTCTACTATGTGTTTCCACCATTGCCACCCACCCATAATTGGATTGCGATCTTCTAAAACTGTAAGCTAAAAATAAATCTTTCCTCCCTTAAATTGTGGATGTCGGGTATACTGCACCAACAATGAAATGGTAACTAAGACATAAAGTGACCTAAGTCAGCTCAGGACACTATAACATATATACCACAGACTGTGTGGCTTATTTGGTTTCTACTTCTCACAGTTCTGGAGGCTCAAAGTCTGAGGTCAAGCTGATGGTAGATATTCTGCCTGGTGAGTGCTGCTTTCAGGTTTATAAACAGAAATCTTGCATCTGCACATAGAAGAGATCAGGGAGAGACCGAGAGAGAGAGAGTGAGAGAGAGAGAAAGAGCAAGCTCTTTCCTATCTCTTGTAAGAAGAGCCAGTATTTTTTGTCCTTGTCCTCTTCTGCTGCCTCCTGACAGGAAACTTGGAGCTCATGCTGTTGAGGGCTGTAACCTGCAACTGCACATGCCTAGGTATTACTTCTTCTGCCACCCAGTGCTGCTGTATGTGGGCTTCACCACAAGTGTAGTAGTGCCTCTGGGCCCTACATCATGACTTAATTACCTCACAAAGGGCTCATCTCCCAACAGCATCACATATAAATTTTAGGAGGACATAGATGGTTAGTTCATTATTTATTCATCATTCATTTGAGACAGTCTTGCAGTACAGTCCAGGCTGGTCCTGAACTATGTAGTCTAGGCTGGTCTTGAACACACGACAATCCTCCTGACTGAGTCTCCCAAGTGCTGGGATTTCAGGCATACCCAGCTTATGTGGAGCTGAGGAATTGAACTTGGCCTCTCTAACCATTGAGTTATATCCCCCAGCCCATTGTTATTTTTAGTACAATCTTCCAACATTTTTTTTCTAGGAGGGTAGCAACATCTAAAGCCTTAGAGCCAATTTTTTTTTTTTTCCCTTGAGACAGTCTTTAGTTTGTAGTACAGGCTGGTCCTAAACTCACTGTGTATTCCAGGCTGGCCTCAAACTCACAGCAATCTTCCTGCCTTACCCTCCTGAATTAAGAGTCATTTTTGAGCTGTCTTGATTAAAAATTATTTTAGCAGAAAAAAGACTTTTTATGAGCTTTCAAAACATCAACATACCCAAAAAGCACACAAACACGTTTCAGTAAAGACCAAATGAATTAAAAATGTGTAATTATGAGGAAATTATGCGTGTGTAAAACCAAAATACTAAGAAGATATTTGAATATGCTTTTCATATCAGAAACACTAGATTTATTTTAGAAAAGGTATTTGAGATTCACTTACAAGTTTCTGAGAGAAGTCTAAACCAAAGTTTTCCTGGTTAATTACTTCCTGGTGTTTAATGTTGTAGACAGAGGTGAAAAGAATCTCTGATTTTCACTGTATCAGAAGAATCCTTTAGTAAGAATGGGCTCCTGTCTGCCAGAGTGCTAACAGAGGTGCTAATAAAGTACACAGACACAAATAAAACATTATACACATGTATAGGCTATTTCAGAGAACTCTATAAAAGACAGTATGGATATGTTTTTTAAAAAACCCTTTTACTCATGCTTTTTATGATTCCCTTTAATGAGTAGTCAAAATCTCTCTAAAAATAAAAGCTTATAATTATTATAATTTGGAATTATGGACTCACAACAGTTTAGAAAAGCTATATCATGTTTCAGCAGAGCAACACTTCTGACACTTGCCATTTCATTAGAGAGGAAGAGTAAGGATCATGACTTCAGAAGTGCACAGCAATGTTCCTCTAGGACAATAGCAAACCCTCTTCTTCCTACCCAGTGTTGAGAACCCTCCAATCACATATGTCCAAGGAGTCTATAAAACAAAATCTTAAGTCACAAACCAAAATGGCTCATTTCATGGGTTTCCCATTGTAAGAAATGGTGCTATTCAGGCTCAGTGTTGGCACCTTTTGGCTCCTCATTTTCTAAGGCTCCATGTCTATACCAGCAAACTCTACAAGCTCCATCTCCACAATGGGCACAGGATGCAAGTGATTCTCACATCTTCCCTCTATCCACTCTATCCATGCACATTCTAGGTAACCCCAAGAATAACCCAAAAGATCTCCTCTAGCCACAGCCCAGCTCTGGTGCCAGTCATGAGGTCCTCAATAGATATATATCTACTGTGTATGACACCATCTCTTGATAGATGTGAGCTATCCTGAGGCACATATGCATGAGTTGTTCTACCAGCTAAACACTCTTCCATACAATGGAAATCCAGTGGTCCCTCCCATGTCCAGAAGCTCAGAGGCTTTCCACCCAAGTGTACTCCTCCTGTTTTCTTTCTTCCTTGGGTATTGAGTACTCTGCATTTTACCAAGTCTACTGTCAAAAATCCCACAGTATGAAGCAGCACAGAAGGGGCTGTCATAGCCCAAAGCCATCTACTCTATTCAGTCTTTTGGCTCCTCCAACAGAGACTCGCATACACCCTGGGCTTAGCAGAAACAACCAACCAACCAATCAACCAACCAACCACTCCCCCCCACCCCAAAAAAAAAAAAACAAAAAACAAAAAACAAAAAAAACAAGGCTAGGCTAGGGTAACAGTTTAGTGTGAGGGTCCTGGGTTTAATCTTCAATACTGAAAGCAAGGTTCAGAATATGATGTTAACCTTAAAAAAATGATTAGAAAAACATGTCTGTAGTCTAATGCTATATGGTAACCTTGTAAAAGACTAGAAGGGCACACAGAAAATCTGGGGATGGCAGCAGGCTCCAGCAGCCCCAAAGGGGTGAGGGCATGAAGAATTCCTGTTTTTCTACTGGAACAAACATATGTTACTTGTTTATTTTTTGTAAATAGTAGGGACAGTTTATTTATTTATTTTGTGAGCAGCTGCACGGGACCTTTGTGCTGAGTTCATATCTCTACAAGCTTGAAGAGTAAGTTATAGAAGACATGAGGTAGGCTGTGAAGAGAACATTTTACTGGGAAGAATACATAAGGGAAAAGGTTGTCTATGAAAGCAGAGAACTGTAATTCTGCCATTAGATTTCTGCAGAATCTTGGTTACTTTCTACATTTAAAAGCAAGCAATAACATGAAATGATCTAACTTTTCTTTCTTTTGGTGGTACCAGGGATTGAGCTCGGGGCCTTCACACTTAACTACATCCCCAGCCCATTTATTATTTTTTGATTCTGAGACAGGGTCTTGCCAAGTTGTCCAAAACTTGTGATCCTCCTGCCTCTACTGGGATTACAGATCTATGCCACCAGACCGGGGCAAAATCAGCTACATATGAACTGTAAGTGAATCTGGTATGACCTAGAAATGTTCCACAAAGGCAGAGAAGCTGCAATGGAAAGTGAAGAAGAACTGCACATTCCCAGTGTGGAAAATGGGTGGTTATGTTTAGCTCTTCAAACAAATGTATGGCGAATGAATGAAAGAAATGAAGCTTGAAAGAAAACATATCCCAGTAGGTACTGGAGAGAGACCTTGACAGGCCACTAGGAACTCTGATGTTAAGGTTGCAAATTCCAGGACTTCTTAATTCTTCTCAAAACTGAAGCCTTCTATCTAGCCTAGAAGTACTGGCCACTCAGTCTGCCGCAAATCTCAAAAGACACTGAAGGCTGCAGCAGTAAAGTAAAGCACCACTGGGAGACACCAGGGAGGAGGAAGTGGCAAGGACAGGCCTGGAGCAGCTCAGTTACGGCCCCACAGCAGGCAAGGTGACAGAAAGTGGAGCCCTGCAAAAGAGTGATGTTTGGAGAGAGCAGGGAAAGGAACACACAGAAGCAGGCAGTGGCAGGACATGAAGGGCAGGGGACCACAGCTGAGAGCACTCTGTGGAGACCAAGGTAATGTGAGACAGCCTAACTACTTTTTAGAGCAATCTTGCAACACTTTGTTAGGGCTGAAGACAAGCACAGCCCACAGTCCAGGAGCACATACATGCACATAGGGACATATGGATGTGTATGGGAAATCCTGCTGGCCATAGCTAAATAACAGGAACAACTTCACAGTTCACTAAAAGGAATGACAACAAAGTCTATCATATTCAGGAGGCAAGAGAATGAATCAGCATGGATCAGCAAAAAGCAGAATGACAGCAAGAAGTTCTGAATTTGTGGCACCAGGGTGTACATTCTAAGCAGCTAAGGGAAAGCCTATAGATAACTTTGGACCCTTCCACCTTTGAGAATTCCCTGGCCTTCAAGCTGTATGATCCTAGCCAGAACGATAGATGTAGATAGCAACCCACTTCTTAGCTGTGGGTCCAGGTGATACACCTGACCATATCTGTTTCATAGAACCCTCCACCCTCACCTCAATTTGCAGAGTAGAAGAGGTTCATGTCCACTCTTCCTCATATGGTAAAGGGCTGAGATGTAAAACTTGGTTCTAATCTGCCCCAGGTGGAAGCCAGATGCAGGAAGGGATGAGCACACACAGCATGGGAGGTCCAGAAGAAAAGGAGGCATATGTGGCAGCACCACCCACCCTCCTCCACTCCAGTAGGCAACCTCTCTGTGGGAAATGAGGCCAAGAATGCAGGCATTTGAAATGTTACAGAAGGATGGCAAGACCCGAAAGAAAGGCAATGTAAAACCGGGTCAGGTAAAAAAAGCACAAGCTTGGCTTTTCTGGCATCCCACTAATCATTCTTCTTGATCAAAAGTGGAGGTGTTACATGGGTAAGAAGTGACCATGGGGAATTTGACCGGGACTCATACCACCTGTATGACCTGGGGGATACTCCCATATCCTCTGAGGTTGCTGACAGGCACTTGAGGAATGTTACAAGTCAAGATTATTCAACTGACAAGTTTCACTTTTATATCTTCTGCTGGCATTCTAAAATACCTAGTATTCTTGGTTAAAAAACCATGATTACAGATTTTCACATCAGGACATTTCCCTGTTCTTTTCTATTTGCTGGGCTAACTTCATCAGTTATCATTACTTTATGATCAAACATGAGTGTGATATACCCATACTGCTTCTATGTGGTGCATTTGGCGTGTGGAGCTGGCACTGAAAGCTCCAACACAACTGTGTAACTAAGAATAAAAACGTCCACGTTTCAGCCATGCACCACCCTACCACTTTACTGGGCATCAGGGCTAAAAAAAAAGAAAGAAAGAAAGAAAGAAAAACGAAAAAAATCAAATTTCTATGACAAAATAACAGGTTTCAAAATCTAGGGTAGAGTCACATAATAGCTGTGTATCTAAGAACACATAACAACTTCTGTATAAAACCTACATTATTCCCAAGTTTCAGAAGTTGAATTACTAGCTTTTTCTGAGGTCAGGCCAAAATAAGTTCTAAGACAGTTTATTTGCCATATTTAGCGTAGTCATGTGGGAGCAATGACAAACATCTGGCTATGATACTTTCTGGAATTTTGACTATTTATTCCTGGCCAGAATGAAAACATTAAGTTTTTACTAGAACAGCAAATTAAGTCTTCTAGGATGGAATTTCTTGACTAAGAATTTGTCCTTTTTGGTAAATGTTTAAACTAATGCTTCCAGATCCTTGAAAGAAATGAAAAATCTACCCTATAAATTTTGAGTATGCTAAAAGGAAGGTGAATGTGAGAAAATAGGAAGAAAGGAAGAAAGAATAAGATAAAAATAATAAAACCCTAATGCTCATTAGAAATGATCCCTACTTCCTAGTGAAGGCACAGGATATTCAATACCTCAGGTGAAGTTTCACACATCCAAACTATATCTTAGAATATTTTTTTCTCTTGTGCTGGCAATTAGATCCAGGGCTTCATGTATGTAACTCAAGTGCTTTATGACAGAGCTATGCAGTGTGATTGAACAATAGAGTGATAATCTTTATTTGTGCTATTGTCGCTGCCCTGACGTACTGGATTGATTAAAAGCATTTACCTCTTATGGGCATTTTGACTCTAGGGAAGAGCTACAAGTTGCATGATGGCAGAACCAGTGACTAAGGTGAATGGGGGCATACACTAGTGTTTTTATGAGCCTGCCCTTCTGTTGGATTGTACTCTTCAGCAACATTTTATTTTTGATTACAACTTGAAAAGACATAAAAAAGGACTTCCAGAACTACTTCAGAAAGTGGCAAAACCAATGGGGTCTGTTTGAAGTGAGGGAGAATATTCTGAGAAGAATTAATGTCAATGTGTCTTTTACTATAATAAATTTTTTAAAAATGAAAATACCTACTGTGTATTTTGATCACCCAGTGTACACTTGTAGCTCCAAACTATATATTCAAACACTACATACCTCTTCGGACACAATACCAACTTTCAGATTAAAAAAAAGGTGGAACTCACAGTAACTCTTAACTCTCAAAATAGTGAATTATAAGTTAGTAGAAGTTTAACTGCCCTTTAAAGTCTGGAGATGACCTTTAGAGGCCTCATGCACCTGGAACAGAGCAGGACCCCTTTCAGATCTGACAGGGCTGGAGTTGAAGTCATTTCTACTTCACGGCTTATCAAATGGGACAAGGCAAATGCTACACTATTTCCAGCTAGTCTTAAAACAAATTTATGGTTCAAAAACAAAACTCTAAAGTGGGGTTCAGATTTCAATGTTCAAAACTGAAGAATTCATTTAATCGACTGAAGCAATTCAAGACCTTACTTAAAAAAAAAAAAAAAACAGCCAATGACTCACTGTTGGGTCATCAAAAATCCCTTCAATAAATGTCAAAAGTCATTTGAAATGTTACTGAAGCCTCTATCTACGCACAGAGCTCCTCCCTGACCTGCAGAGCTTTTCTTTTTCTTTCTTGGTATCACTACAGTAAATGCTCTTTCACACAAAAAGAAGTACTGTGAAGTAACCATGATCAATACAAAAAACTCCACATAAAATTATCTTACTTTTTTATCCTAACAAAATCGTAGTAAACCTGAATAAATTTCAGCAAATGATTTATATGAATGAGGGTGATCATAAATCTTGGTAGCTCATGCTTACAAATGAGGTAAACATTGATTTAAAACTGTAGTACTGGGTAGGTGTGGTGACACAAACCTGTAATCCCAGTTACTTAGGAGGCTGAAGCAGAAGGATTCCAAGTTGGATACCAGCCAGGGTAACTTAGTAAGATTGTCTCAAAATAAAAAATAAAAAAGGCAGGGGCTACAGCTCAGTGGTAGAGTGCTCTGGGTTGTATCCCCAGTGGTAGTAGTGGGGAAGATTCAATAAAGTTTCTGTTACTAAAAATTTGCATGACAACTCTAAATGAAACTTCAAAATGTTACAAATAAGCTTCTGCTCTTGGCCTATGTTACCTCTGTAGGGTCACATACATATGCTGTTTTCTTCATGAGCTTCACAATTTTGTGCTGCAGAAATGCTTTGTTATTACAGTCATCCAGCTCAGCAACAAGATTACTCAAGTCTATCCTAGGAACCATGCTCCCTACTCCATTATGCTTTTTATCCTTGTGGTGCTGAGGATGGTGCTAGGGCCTCATGCATGCCAAGTGCTCTACAATCCCAGCCCCAAATAACTTATTTTCTTTAACACCGGGATAATGTCTCTTTTCTTTTTATCTTCTAAAACCAGAACATTCATTGTGATTGACTGCTGAAATACTCAAGATGAACTAGATGCTGCAGCAGTTGCCCTTCTGCGTTTACATGCCATTCCTTCAGGAAACTGCTGCCTGAACCTGCCGTACACAATTCTTAGGTTTCTCGTCTGACCAGTTCTGATGGTGTTTCATCTTTTAGCCTTGGCACTCCAGGTACACGTTCTCTTGCTCTTGGCAGGGTAGCCACCTCTGCCGCAGGTCCACTTTCGAAGGTGGCAAGCCTAGAGCCACAGCAGGGGAACAATGTGTACAAACTTATTAAAATACTTTCCAATTGATGTCATTCCTTTTGTCATCTCACGTTTCCCACCAAGATGAAAAAGACTGGAAGAGTCTGGATAACTTAACGATACAATTCTCACATTTTTTGGCTCAACAGTCTCCCTTCTGCAGCTATTAAAAATAAATTTTCAAATACCATCTCAAACCATAAAGAGAGATACTTCATAAATCATTAGAATGGATGGATGGAATAAAGTAAAAAAATGGCTAATGACGGCAAGAATGTGGAGAAACCAAAACCCTCATAATATTATTGTGGGAATATAAAATGGTTCTACCACTTTGGAAAAATGTGGTTCCTTTTATGATCAAACTTTAGGATTGCCATATGACCTAGCAATTCCACTTTTGAACATATACCCAAAAGAAATGAAGACATACACTCACGTAAGAAACTGTACATGAATATTGACAACAGCATTATTGACAATAGCTAAAAGGTGGAAAGGACCCAAATGTTATCAACTGAGGAACAGATAAAATGGACATCCATAGAAATAAATTTTATTCAACCCTAAAAAAATGAAGAACACATGCTACAACATCAAAAAATTTAAAAACATACACTAAGTAAAAGAAGTGAGTACAAGATATACATGATTTTGTTGATAGGAACGTCCAGAACAGGCAATCTCTAGAGATGGAAAGTCATTACTGTTTACTTAGTGCTCAGGGGGAAGGAAGAGAAAGGTTAGAGAGGTAACGGCTAAACAGTGTAGGGCTTATTTCTAAGGAGATAGAAATGGTCTAAATTTGACTTGTTACAACTGCACATTTCTGTGAATATTAAGTATCACTGAATTATATACTTTAAATAGATAAATTATATGGTACGCAAATTATACCTCTAGGAAGCTACTAAACATTTTCAGCTCAGCAAGGTGTGGAGCACACTTGCAAGACCCTATCTCAAAATAAAAACAACAAAATAGAATGACTGGGAATATTGCTTAGTATGAAAGCTTTGGATTCAATCCTTAGCACCAAAAAAAAAAAAAAAAAAAAAAAATCATTTTTCAGCTCAACTTTGCCCTTAAACACTATTCATTACTGAACATGTATGAGCAGACCTAACTTTAAGCCACCTTGATTTATAGGTGCAAAAATTAAAGAGGAATGTGTTATCTAGCTCAGAAAGAGCTAGAACAAAGCTCTCCCCTGTACTTAGCTCCACTGGCTTCTTTGCCAGCAGTTTCTGCTTTAGAATCAGGTGTGATTCTTGCAGCAATTGGCCTTGACAGAAAATGCTTTTTTACTTGCACCCTCTGGGACGTGGAAAAAACTGGGACTTCAGAGCTCATCTTTCTGAAGAAATTATCACGAGGATAGCAGGGTTGCCTGACTTGAAGACGGATATGACAGAGTAACCACAGCTCTATATGGACAGACATGAGTCTAGGCACAGAGGAATTAAGGTTGCTCTGTATATTCACCACAGCAAAAAAAAAAAAAAAAAAAAAAAAAAAAAAAAAAAAAAAAAAAAAAAAGAACAGTTTTTTAAAAATCAAAAAAATCTTTTAGGTCAAACAGGTCTTTTAAATACAAACTTTCAATATCAGCTAGGAGATTCTACACAATGTCACATGAAGTCAGTGATTCATATCCATCTGTAAAAAGAAGCTGGAATTTTCCAAGTGTAATATTATTAACTCATCAACCATTAGTGTGTAAGACTGAAATGAGAAAAAAATTCAAATAGAGAAAGTCAGGTACATAAATTCCCAAATCCTCAAAACAAAACAAAATTGAGTCTGAGGTTAACAAACACTGTTAAAATGGGAAAAACTGAAAATTGTTGTAAAGAAAACAGGTCAACCAAATACAAGTTTTTATTTCATTCATTCTTTTTTTTTTTTTTTTTTTGGCGGTGGTGGTGGTAGTGGTGCTGGGGATGGAACCCAGAGCCTTCATACTCAGCTCATTTTTTGGTTTTGATTTTGAGACAGAGTCTCACTAGGTCACTGACATACTCAGGCCTTAGTCTCTCAGAATGCTGGCATAGGGCTGCAAAATCAGACATAACTCATTTACACATATTTACTGAGCAAGGCACTATTTCAAATACTGAAGACTCCAGAACCCTGTTCTCCCATACTTGTCCTTCAGGGAAAAAGATAACAAGCATGCTAAGAACACTGCTTTTGCCTGAGACAGACCGGCCCTACCAGAGGTCTCACTGGCCTGTCCACCTACTACTGTGCAGCCCTGAGTCCATCTCAGCCTACAGGTCCAACAGAAGCATGGCTAAACCATGGCTTGTCTTTTATTTTAAATATAAAGGCAGTGAGAAGGAATATGAATGAAACATGTGGACCATGATCATGTGACAGTGATGGGAAGCTTGAGTCAACAACCAGCCTTAATCCAGAGATCTGTAGTCCATGGGAGATAACGGGGAGGAGGAAGCAGGGCAAACCTGCCAAGGGCATGGCAGGGGTGTAGGGGAACTCTTCACTGAAGAGGGGCTCTGCTCACTTAGGTTGGGCTCCTCACATAAGACACGATGGCTGATGCCAAACCCTAGAGTGTCAATCTTACTGCCAGAGGCTGCACTCCTGCTCCATGGGCAATTATTGGGGTGAACTCTTAAAAACTGTTAAAAATAGCCACCTTGCCACTCTACATCAAGATGACTCTACTTCTCCACTACTTTAATTCAGACTGACCTGGTAGCTTGTTTTGATCAATATAATAAGAAAGAAGTAACACTAATTTCTAAGCTGGGACACCAAGGTACCTTGCAGCTCCTACTCCTACACTAAGAATATTTCAAGGACCACTTGAAAGAGGCCAAATAGATTCACAGAAAGGAAAGATTCCACATAGAGGCTTCAGATGGAGCCTCAGGTGTGGGGATAAAGCAATTCTAGATCAACCAGACCATTCTAGTCAGCTGTCTTAATTACTTTCTCATTGCTGGGATAGAATACCTGACATCCACAACTTTAGGGAAGAAGGATTTCTTTAGCCCATAGTTTCAGAAAGTGACAGTCCATTCACAGGCAGATGACTAGAAATAGTGCAGCGGATCAGGAGCTGAAGAGAGTGCTGCATGCCAGAAGAGAGCCAAGTCTGGGAGGAAGGACAGAACCTGTACACACTCCTCAGGTCAAGCCCGGAGCATCCACACTTTCCAAGCAGGCCCACCTCCCAACAGTACACAGTATTCCCAGGTACATGATGAGGCTTTTGGGGGATACTTCAGATCCAAGCCACAATACCAGCCCAGCCTAGAACTCCACATCAACATTACATTGGAGTTATTAAATGTTTTAAGCCATTAAGTTCCAGGCTGGTTACTCAACAAACTTAACTGAAAGAGTTGTGGAGGCTAGGACAATTAATTTACAATATAGTACATAGAATTTTAACTTGTAAAAAGTGTGCATCAAGTTGGGCACAGTGGCACATGTCTATAATCCCAGCCAATAAGCAGGCTAAGGTGAGAAGGGCACAAGTTTAAAGCTAGACTGGGCAACATACTGAAATCCCGTCGAAGAAAAAAAGTGTGGTATAGGTTGATGCAAAAAAGATGCAAAAGTACCCTGTCCAATTCACAATACGCAACAATAATTTTTCCAAGTGTAATTCTTTAATTTCTGTTAACTTCCAAGGATATCAAATACCAAAGTTGATAACTATGTCTGACTAACAACCCAACAGAAGTAGGGGCTTTCAGAAAGTAACTGGTAATGGTATAATCCCCTCAACGGATTAACCCACTAAAAAGTTCATAACTTGGGGCTAGAGGAATGGCACCGTGGTTAAAGCACTTGCCTTACAATTACAAGGCCCTGAGTTGGATTTCCCCAGCACCATATAAAACTGGGCACACACCTATAAATCCTAGCACTCAGGAGGCTAAGGAAGGCAGACTGTTCTGAGTTCAAGGCCAGCCTGGGCTACACCAGCGAGTTAAGGACCAGCCTGAGCTACATATCTAGATCCTGTCTCAAAAAAAAATTCATAACTCATGAATGTGCCATTAGGAGGTGAGGCCTGGTTAGAGGAAGGAGGTCCTTGGGGCATAATCTGGAAGAGTATATTCTGGCTATCAGTTTCTTTCTCTGGTTTTATGCTTTATTATTATTATTATTATTAAGACTACTCTGTAATTCAGGTTGGCCCTAAACTCAATATATATCACAGGCTGGCATCAAACTCAGAACAACCCTCTTTCCTCAGCTTCCTAAGTGCTGGGATTACAGGCTTGTGCCACTACGCCTGCTCTTCCTGTTCTTTTCTGATTGTTGGCTGCCATGATTTGAGTAGCTTTCCTCCACCATCCCCTTCTGCAATGATGTTTCTGCCATGAAGCCGGCTGCCCATAGACAGAAACTTCTGAAACTGTGCTAAAATGAATCTTTCCTTCTTTAAACATATTTTCTCAGGTATAACTCAGTGACCACAAACTAATACAGTTACCATTTCAATAGACCTTCCCCCAAATAGGGTAACTCAAGAAGTCACCATTGCTCTGATGAGTGAGTATTTCATTTCCTCCTCACTTAAGACCTTATGAAAATCAAATCAAAGCAAAACCAAACCAAAAAGCCTTATGAAAAGCATTTGGGTTCCCCTGGACTCCTCAGTCTTAGCATTAAATAGCTGCCATCCAACACTCTTGTCTAGGCTCCAGGCAGAATGACAGTCTCAGGCTAGTTCCCTCTAACCCGACCTGGGTCCCCTCCTCCACACCATCCATCCTCTAGTGCAGTGGTCCCCAACCTTTTTCACCTTGGGGACAGATTTAGCTAATGATCATTCTCCCAAATGCAGGGTGGAAGAGGGGTATTGTACTTGCTATGCTGTAGAGGAGGCTGGCTTTAAAGAGCCAGCAGCAGGAGGGGAGCTGGGAGGGAAGTTCCACATCCTGTCAGATCAGCAGTGGCACTAGAACCTAATAGGAGCACACTGAAAGAAGGTGGAGCTTTGCTTTAAGTTTGCCTCCTGCTCCCAGCAGTGGCCAGGTCCTTCCAAGTCACAGACAGTCCCAAGTCTGGGGGTTCGGGACTTTTGCTCAGGTGCATTCTGCGATAATGCAATGCATGGCTTTACCAACAGCTAAATTCACTTATTTTCTGTGTAGTATCTGGACACTTTAACAGAAATCTCCAACCACAATAACTTCCTGCTAAAGATTAAATTCATTCTGTTATTCTTAATTCTGTGACATTAACAGAATGGTCTAAAGATGTTATTTTATTTATTTTTCTTGGCTTATATCCCAGTTTTATTTTTCCCAAGATTATTCCTTTTATTAGTATGTATTTGCAACACATAATATTCAACTTATGTATATATACATATCACATTTGGCTCATTTTTATTCCTCTTCCTCCTTCCCACCCTCTAGATCTCCTCACATCCTTTTTCCATCTCCACAAAAAGTTACCTTCCTATTTTCTTCCATCATTCTTTTATTCTGCTCTTTTTTAAATGTATACTTTGATTTTCTCATATTATTAAGGATTTACTTTAAACCAATACACAAATGTTAGAAAAAATTTATGCTTTAGATGGAAAAATACATTAGTAATTTTAGGAAAAACATCTGTCCTAATACCTTTTAAACAGAAAACATATTTTCTAATATAACATATAGGTCTAAAAAGTAAATGGTGTTTAAAAAAGTAAAAAACAAAAAGTAAATGGTGTTAAATATTTGTATCTATACATATATTCTGCTATAGATATCTTTATCAAAATTAATGTAATATACTAAGTATTTTTTCAAAATAGAAAATTTATTATTGCTGACCTGGAAAAAATAAGCTATACACTAATATTACATGATATATGCCAAACTCTCTGCATAACATATGCTCACTCTCACACCAACCACCCTAAATCCATGTTTCAGACAATGGTGCTGACACACTCCAGAGCTCAGTTGTGCTCCCTCATGCAGGTAGCCAGGAATCCAAGTACCCAGTGGTCAACTAGGAGGGTCTGAGTAGAAGCCATCTGGCCACACTGTTCTCTTCAGCATTTATCATACCCAGCCACTCAGAAAAGTGGAAAGACCAAATCCTATCAGAATTTTAGCTGAAAGTCAAGACACTATATCACTCCCACAATTACCACCACCTAGTACTGAGGACTGAAACTCAGCTGTATTCCTACTCCTTTTTTTTTTTTTTTTTTTGACAGGGTCTTCCCAAACTACTAGGTTGCCCAAGATCAAACTTGTGATCCTCGTGCCTCAGCCTCCCAGAATGCTGGGATTACAGGTGGGCACCACCATACCTAGCAAGAATACCACTTTTAACAAACTGAAAGGACAACTCAGATTTGCTGTATGCATGAATTTTTATTATGTTATTCACTAAAACCACTCTTGGTTAACCTGATAAACAAGCAAAGTCTGAGCAGCAAAATGAAATGTGGTATATAATATTTGACCTTTAG
Source organism: Ctenodactylus gundi (assembly GCA_004027205.1). Taxonomy (NCBI): domain Eukaryota; kingdom Metazoa; phylum Chordata; class Mammalia; order Rodentia; family Ctenodactylidae; genus Ctenodactylus; species Ctenodactylus gundi. The sequence goes on along the minus strand of PVKB01002701.1, from coordinate 25,521 downwards.
AAGTTCTAAAGTAAAATGCCTCCAAAAGTAGTGTTTCTTACCTCAGTGTCAAATATTTCCACGGTGTTGTCCAGCAGCTTAATTCTGACATGCATGTGCTTCTCCTGCATTCTGGGTGAGAACATCTGCCCTGGCTCAAGAGTGCTCACTCCCATGGGGGTCTGGGTGCTTAAGCGTGTCCCTGAAGTCTGCAGGACTCTGTATGTTCCTTCTATCTCTCCCATTCTTCACCAGTTAAAAGTGAATGAAACACTAAAAATCAAAAAATAAAACACACCAGGGAATTACCATCTTATTTAGATTTAAAAACAATGTAAAAAAATCATGGGGTATACAGGAATGCACTATACTATTTTTGGCAACTTCTATGAGTCTTAAATTATACCAAATTAATTAAAAAGAATTATCTTATACAACTTAGGCAGAACATAAAGTAACAAACAGGAGATTCAATAACTTATTTTCTGTATGCAGTTGGCCTGGTATACAAACTCATCAACTTGTCAAGACACCACTATAAAGTGATGTCATCACCTCTCATCTAGCAGAGGTAAAAAAGCCTAAGGCTGTTGCTCCCTCTCTTGATAGCCCAGTCACTGTGCTGACAGTCCTAAGAGCTGGACAGTGCCATTTCTAGCAAAGGTAAGAGGCACCATGAGGTTTTACTAAATTGTACCTCATGAAAATGGTCCCACAGTGGTTCACCAGGGAATTGCAGGTGTGACACTAACAGCTTGGACAAGAATGACAAGGACTTGGTATAAAGGACACCTGCCTCATGCTAGGCCCTTCCCAGCTCCTGCCCTGCTCTAATCTCCCATAACCTCCCTATCCTCACTCACAGCCCAATTAACGGATGAGGTGAAAATCCAAGAAGGCTAGGGAGAAACTCATACCCTTTTCAATCCTATCTGTTGCACTAAAAGAAAAGTCTGCTTTTAAGCCATAAAGTCTTACAAGAAGACTAACCTCTTCACTGTTTCAACAAAGATCACACTAGCAGTTAGATTTTTCTAAGAGTGGCTGGTTCTTTATTATACATATATTAAAAATAGTTACCTACTATTTACGGCAATTTTCTGGGGGTCTTTTGGGGGGGCAGGTTAATACTAGAGATTGAACCCAGAATGTGCTGAGCTATATCACCAGCCTCTTTTTTTTTTTTTCCCCCTTATTTTGGGACAGTTTTACTAAACTGCCCAGCTAGCCTTGAACTTGTGATCCTCCTGCTTCATATCCTGTGCTGTTTGAATTACAGGTATGTATCATTATACTCAGATCAATTTTCCTTTCTAAATGGGTTACTTATCTTTGTATATCAATTCAAAGAAAAATGTGCAGGGCTGGAAATATGGCTCAGAGGTTAGGGTGCTTGCCTAGCAAGTACAAGCCCTGAATTCAATTTCCTAGCACCATATAAGCCAGGTGGGGTGGTGCATGATACCTGCAATCCCAGTACTTGGGAGGCTAAAACAGGAGGATTACCATGTGTTCCAGGCCACCCTTAGCTACACAGTGAGTTCAGGACCCGCCTGGACTACAAAGTGAGATCCTGTTGCAAAACAAACAAAAACACGAAAACCAAAAAAACCAACAATGAAACAAACCAAAAAACCAGGAAAACATAGTACAGCAAAGGATACACCAAAAGTGATGGAGGTGAAAAACAAATGCCAGATGTTTCATCAAAGAAGAACGCAGGACTGCAAGATATATAGGTGTGGTGGCACACGCCTCTAATTCCACCTAGTCAGGAGGCTGGTGCTGGAGAATCCCAAGTTGAAAGCCAGCCTGGGCAACTTAGCAAGATACTGTCTCAAAAGAAAAAAGGCTGGGACGTAGCTCAGTGGCAGAGCCCTCTCAGTTCGATCTCCAGCATCTCTTAAAAAAATATTTTTTTCTTCTACTAGTTGCAGTAACCCTTTCAAGAACTTACCTCATTAAGGTTTAGCATGTAGCTCTGTAGTAGTGAGTGGTACATGATCCTGGGGTTTACCTCTAATACTTAAGAAAAAACTTATCTTACTAAATTTCCAGGCCATTCCTTGTATGCCAACTTAACTGCTGCTGTTTTCTAGGCCTTCTTTTTTCAAGCACAATCTGTTATCAAGACAAACCAAAATTGGGGACCTTTTATAGCTTGAATTTAAGTCCAAAAAGCTTCTTCACAACTCAACTTCCAGGCAACTCCTACCGTACACTTAACCTCTTTCAAAGACAATCTTTACAACCTATGTGGGTGAGAACTGCCACATGTGTCCGATTTATTAAACAAGGAAGCAGAAAATAAAGAAGCTAAAACCCCTGGGAAAAGCAAACCAGTGAGTAGCAAAGGAAATGGTTTCTTTTCTTTTTTTTTCTTTTGTTGAGACAGGGTCTTGCTCTGTAGTCCAGGCTGGCCTTGGACTCAGGACTATCCCCCATCTCCCTAGTGCTGGGATTACAGGCATGTACCACCACACCCAGCTTTATGTGGTGCTGGGGAATCAAACTCAAGGTCTTGCACTTGCAAGGCAACCACTGTGTGCCAACCAACTGCTGTGCCATTCCTCCAGCCCAACTGAGTAGCAAAGGAAAAAACAATGATATGATGCATCATCCTGCCCAGTGTACCTCACATCTCAGTGTCTAAACAAAGCCAATTCAAATGTAAGAAACTTTACACATACTAGGCTCAGGCTAGCTATGACCAATTATCTTCAGAAGTCTCTCAGCCTTCATGAATTCCAAGAGCATGCTGCACATTCACTGTGTATCTTTGCTAAGTACTTAATATCACTGGCATTAGAAAAGACATGCTATCTCATTATACATTGCACTATACACACCGTAACACCAAAAACCAAAGGCCAAAGACTGACCACAAACAAAAAAACATTTTTGGAAGTTAGTTTCCATAGCACGAATTTAACATGAGACATAGGAGGTTTTAGAACCCCCAATATGCCTTTTTCACCTTAATTTCATAAACTTTTATTTAGTGAGTAGTTAATGCAAAAGTGAAAAGTATGAATGGAAAAGACTTCTATCTTCAGAATGCTGCCAGAGTGAAAGCAACTGAAAATACAAATAACAATCTCTAAGTTCTTAATTGGTTTATGACATTTATCAAAGACCAAACCACCAAGAGCAGTTCTTCTAAAACAAGATATATGATGTTACTTTGGTCAACAAAGCTTTAAAACAATATTTAAGATTAAGACTTTCAAACTTGAAGGATAAGTTTATTATTAAATTTATGAAAGCTTAAAAGAACTTAATAGAAACTTGATAGGCAACTCCAGTGCTGAGAATATCGGCAAACCTGGGTCCCCAAGTCTAGCAGAAGCACCAAACTGAACAGCTGCTGTAGAAATGGCAGGCTGCTCATTCAGCATCATTTGCTAGAGCCTGATTACTTTACTCCCCCTCTAACAATGAGAAAAACATCAAAGGAAAAGGTTAGGCACTGAATTTGGTTCTGATATACATAATGACCTAAAAGAAATTAACTTTTCTTTATATGCTAATAAACATTAAAGAGATATGATTCCATCTAACTCCAGAGAGATTGGCTATATCAACAACTCAAACAGCAATCAGTGCTGGTGAGGCTGTGGGGAGAAAGGAACTCCCCTGCACTGCTGGTGGGAGTGTAAATTGGTACAACCACTATGGAAAGCAGTATGGAAGTTTCTCAAAAGATTGGAAATAAATATCCCCTTTGATCTAATGATACCTCTCCTGGGAATATTTACAAAAGATTTAGAAACAACACATAATAGAGATACACATATACCCATGTTCATAGCAGCACAACTAACAATAGCTAAAATGTGGAAGACACCAAAACACCATCAACAGACCAATGGATACACAAACTGTGGTTATTTATACACAATGGAATACTATGATTCTATAAAGTCAGATAGATTGGAGGCTTTTGTAGACAAATGGAGAAAATTTGAGACCATCATGCTTAGTGAAGTGAGTCAGAAGCAGAAGGTGAAATATTGAATGGTTTCTGATATGAGAAACCCAGATCACAATCATCTCACGGAACTTCAAAGTGGAAAACTGTCAGCTGCCCAGTCTCTCCTCTTATCAGAGAGCCCGCCTGGAAATCCACAGGAGAACAGTAATGCAAAGAACCAACGATCTAAAGGGGATTCAAGTAATTTTCTCAACTTTCCTCCATGAGAACGAAATGTTTTGTAGTTTTCACTACTAACAGTAGCTCTGACTGGCTAAACCCAACTTCTACTATCAACATTTAGTGAGGCTGGAGGAATGGCTCAGTGATTAAAGCACTTGCGCGATTCCCAGTACCATATAAGCCAGGGGTAGTGGCGTACGCCTGTAATCCCAGTAGTCAGGAGGCTGAGACAGGTGGATTGCTGTGAGTCCAAGGCCAGCCTGGGCTACATACTGAATTCAAGATCAGCCCTGGCTATAGAATAGGACCCTATCTCAAAAAAAACAAAACAAACATTTAACACTATCTACTATAAATTCAGTTCCTATGGACACTTTCTCATTTAATAACAATAATAACCCTGTGACATACTATTTATTTTTAAAGTTGGAAAATTTAGTTCATTAAGTCTGACAGGGCTTTGGGTAAAACAGTACTCATGCACTCTGGTGAGGGACACTGATTGTGAGTGAGGTTCAGGGCAGAGGGTGAGAGAAAAATATCTGTTTTTTCTACTCAAATTTGCCGTGAACCTACAACTGCTATTAAAAAAAAAAAATTGAAGGGGCAGACGGAGGCCTTGGGCCAGACCTAGCCTACTGAGCCACTGAGGGGAAATCAAAATGCAGTTCCCTGAACAGGAGCACAGTTCACTGTCCAGAGTGAAGATGGGTAAAACTGCTGCTGGCAAATGAAATCCCAACTTCTTTGAAATGCTCAGAATTGTCTTTTTTTATTTTTTTTTGAGACAGGGTCTTTCTCTGAAGTCCAGACTGGTCTCAAACTGACAGCAATTCTCCCAAACCAACAGCAATTCTCCCTCAGCCTTCTGAGTGCTGGGATTACACATGTGAGCCACCACGACCATTTTATATGGCACTGAGAACTCGAACAGGTGCAGGCTCTGCACCTGCTAGACAAGCACTCTAACCACTGTATTATTCCTCCTGCCCTAGAAGTTGTCTCTTTTAAAAAAGAGAGTCAAGAACCAAACTTCTGTGTTGACCAACTACAGAAAGAAGAATATGATGCCCGCCACTCACTAACTTGTCTAATATGCCTAAAATTGACAAGTAGAAACCAACTTTCACACTTGAAGGCAGTCAAAAGGATTCTTATCGTGTCCTTCAACTCTGGCTGTATTTAGTTTTTACAGCAGTGTACCAAGCAGTGTGCAGCAGTGTAGAAATTCTTTAATTTCTAAGCATGGCTGGGTTGTTTTTTAAGAATAAACAGCTAAGTAAGTTAATTAATGTGAGGAAGCTGAGAAACAATGTTAGGTTTTATACTGCAAGGCTAGGCCCAAAGGACTGATGAGAAACAGCTGGCCAGGCAGGGGCATCCACACCCATGTAGGAACATGACTGCATAAACACATACCTCTTCCCTGAATATGGCTGTGCTGTTGCTTGGAAGCCAATACAGCCTGCACATTACAGAAACCACATGTGGCACTATTCCCGCACAAAGCTGAACAATTAGATATATGCCAGGAAACAGTGTCCACCAAACCCTAGAAGTGGTAGACATTATTCAAGAACTTCTGGTGCTAGAAGAACAGTTTACCAATACTTAAAAACAGACGCATGGGGGCTGGAGAAATAGCACAGGAGTCAGAGCCCTTGCCTGGGCTCTGAGCAAGGTCCTGAATTCAGTTTCCCAGTACCATGTAAACTGGGTGTGGTGATGGAAGCCTGTAATCTGAGCACTCGGGAGGCTGAAGCAGGATTGCCATGTGTCTGAGGTCAACCTGGGCTACACAGAGAGTTCAGGACCAGCCTAGACTACAGAGTGAGACCCTGTCTAAAACAAACAAAACCCCAGCCAAACAGAAAGACAGACACCTGGGCATAGGAAAGACAGAGCCAGTGCACCTGGGTTTGAAACTTTGCCCTTAATAAACTCAATCACGTCTTATCTCCTAGCTCCTAGCCTCAGTTTTCTCATCTGGAAAAAAATGGCACAAGGATAAATAGATCTTTTTCAATTCTAAGGATCCATGATTCTGTTACAAGCAGCTCAACATGAAAATAAAATGGAAGGTGATGTGTTCCTGATTCCAACTAATTTACAGCATTTAGCAGACAAAAAATAAACCTCATAAAATCTTATTATCAGAGCCTTCCTACTTCAATGTACATATGAGTGGCTACAGAAAAAGAGATAGATTTCAGACAATTTCATCACCACTGTACAGACAAACTATAGGCCCCAGGTGATTTCTCGGGACATAATTACCATTTGCCAACCTAGTAATTTTACTTTCACTTCACAAAAATGCACAAATATTTAACAGACACACTCCTTTCTTTTAGTATTTAGACTCTCATATACCAGGCAATCTGACTACATACAGCAAAATTTTATAAGCTAAAAGAAAATTTGCTTTTATTTTTTGAGAGAGTCTCTCGATGCAGTCTAGGCTGGCCTTGAAATAATGAACATCTTATCTCAGCCTCTTGAGAACTGAGATTATAGGTGTGTGACACCATGTCTAGCCTAAAAAATAAATTTTAAGAGGGAAATGAATCCAGACAACATCTGCAGGGTGTAATGAAGCCACCAAAGCAAACATTAACATCTTCACCAATAGAAGCAGGAAGAACTCTGTATGCTGCTTTGTGAAAGAACAGTAAAGTAGTAAGGGGCAGGTCATGTTCATTTTCGGCAAAAGACAAAAAAAGTGTTAGTATTCAAAAAACTAATGAAAAGCTAAACCAAAACAACAACAACAACAAAAATGGTTACTTGCTTAGGGGGGTGGAAGGGAAAGAGACAGAGAAGACAATTATTGGAAACTATATTCTAAAGCATTGACCAAGTTTTTTTTTTTTTTTTTTTGACACATGGTCTTGTTAGTTCAGGTTGGCTTGAACTCATGGCAATACCTTTGCCTTAGATAACTGGGATTACAAGTATGTACCGCAAAGTCCAGCTAATTTTTATGTAGTGCTGGGAATTGAACCAGGACCCTCTACATGCTAGGTAAAGCTCTCTAACCACTCAGCATACCCCCAGCCTTGTGTTTCTTTTGACTTGGAAATTTCATTAATATTTTTATACAATTAGGAATCAAGATTAATCAGTTTAGAATGAGACCTAAAAATCCAAACAAAATGAAATAAATGGTCCTAACTGTAACTTAAGACAGAAGGTAAATTACAAAGAAAATTACTGTAACTTTAAAACATAGTAACTTGCCAGATACGGTGGTACACAGCTGTAATCTCAGCTATCTGGGAAACTGAGGTGGGAGGATTACAGGTTTGGCGCCAGTATGGGCAATTCAGCAAGACCTTGTCTCAAATTTTTATTATTTTTACATTTTATTTATTATTATTATTATTATATTATTTGAGACAGGGACTTACTCTGTATTTAGTTCTGAACTTACTGGTTCTGAATTTACTACATAGCCCAGGTTGGCCTCAAATTCATTGTACTTATGTTAATCCTCCTGCCTCAGCCTCCCAAGCACTGGGATTACAGGGATGCACCATCAAGCCCAGCCTTCTCAAACTTTAAAGAAAAACACTGTGCCTAGTGGTAAGAGTGATTTACTAGTATGCTTAAGTTCCTGGATTCAATCCCCAGTGCTGCAAGCAAATTTTTTTTTAAAATCCACAATCCATTAATATCACTACAGATTTCACATAAAGTATATCCTAAGGAATAAAAGTTCTGTCAAGAAATACAGAATGTGGCACAGTCTCAAGATAAATGATGAGTTCAAGACTAGCCTAGACTACAAAGCAAGACTCTATTTCAAAAACAAAAGAGGATAAATGCCCTATTTCTTCAATAAATGGGGGGTAGAGAAAAGCAGACGGAACAAAACTGTTAGAAATACTGTCAAATGCAATGTAGCTCTTATTTGAATGCTGAATCAAATATTTATAGCTCAATGATGGGACATTTGATGATTTAAATAATGATAATATATGTGTTGTTATTTTCCAGCCACTTCAGTGGTAATAAGAAGAAGAAAAAGTCTTTTTCCTTGAAGATATAAGCTGAGGTAGTTATGAATAAAATGAGACAATGTCTAGGCTTTACTTTTAAAATAATCCAGTAGTTGAGGATCAGTGGAGAAAAAAAAAAAACTTCCTATTGTTGATGATCAAAGCTGGATGCATGGGCTTTGATACATCCCTAGAGTTTTTTGAGTATCTGGAATTTTGCATAAGTTACATAAAAACACCAAGCAACAACTTGATATGCATAATGACTGGAGAAACCTTTGGGTAGTTCACAGGTGACAAAGACAGACAGAGGTACTCTTACTTGATGAGTGCTGGCCCAGTTCCACACTCTTTAGGATAAACCAAAGCCCAGAAAATGAAGCCACTTGCTGAAGACCACAGACTCATACAGTGAAGAGACAAGATTAGTATCGTGTTATCTTTGCTCCCCGTCCATTAGACTATAATAGAAATTATTCAAGATTAAAAAACCACAACTACTTTGAAATACTCAGTCATCATGAACTTACTACTTCGTCACTCCCATTTTATTTCAGTTACTATATTTTTTTATAAAATTCTTAGTTGTTGGAATATTCTAGCAGTTGCTTTAAAAGTATTTTTTTTGGTTTTTTATTGTAGCCTTAACAAGTCATTACAAATTTAGCAGTTTAGAATATAGATTTTTTTTTTTAATCCAGTATTCAAGAAAGAAGCCAGGGAGTGCTGAGTTCACTCTCAACTCCTTTTATATTTTGTGACACGGTCTTGCTATGCAGCTTAAGTTGGCCTATGAACTTGTACTCCTCCTGTCTCAGCCTCCTAATTAGCTGAGATTTCAGGTATGCACCACCACACCCAGCAAAGTAACAGCCTTTTGTTATCTCATGGTTTCAGTGTCAGCAGTTTGGGTATAGTGGGCGCGCCAAGAGTTCTCTGCTCAGTGTCTCATAAGGCTTAAGTCAGGTGTCAGGTGTCTGCTGGCCTAGGGTCTTATCTGGATGCTTTGGGAAGAATGCACTTTCAGGTATATTGGGTGCTGAGTGGTTGTAAGATTGATATCTGACCTTGCTAGCTATCACCTATTGATTGGTCAGCCATAGTTTGTAAAAACCACTGGCATTTCTTGGCTCACAGGCCCTTCTATCTTCTGAGCCAGGAATAGTATACAAAGAAAACTTCTCATTTCCTGTCTCTCTGCCTTTCCTTTCTGCTACCAGCTGGAGACAGATCCTTGTTCTAATGGCCTCATGTAATTACATGAATCTATTTATATAATCCAGGCCAGTCTCGCTATTTCAAGGTTGGCACATCAGTTACATCTGCAAAGTTCTATTTCCATGTAACATAACACATCCCTAGGATGAACAGTAGGAGGGAATGGCCACAGAGATCACACTCCAGCTGCAGGGTTTTTTTTTTTTTTTTCCTTTTTTTGAGACAAGAGTCTTGCTCTGTAGTCCAGGTTGGCCCTGAACTCACTTTGTAGCCCAGGATAACCTTGAACTCATGGCAATACTCCTGCCTTACCCTCCCAAAGGATTACAGCAGTTGTGTGTGTCACCACAACCCACTAATTTTTATGCGGTTCTGGGGAATCAAGAACAGGGCCTTGCACTCGCTAGGCAAGCACTCTAACTTCTGAGCTACACCCCCAGTCCATCAATACAATATTTGAATCACTTCAGCTTTTTGGAGAACTTCAGCTTTTTGGAGAATATGGGTCATATTTAAATCCTTTGAACAATTTGGTATTTTTGCTGAGCAGGCATTGACCCCACTAGGCCTTAAGTCTCAACCAGCCTTAGGTAGAATGCAATTTCAGTGTCACCATCTCCTTCAGTGCCTCTGCAGTATTCCTCAGCAAGATCCTCCACATGCCCCACTCACTGAGTGGCCAGCTGGCATCTCTATCCCTTAGTTGAGTTCTTAGTTGAGTTGTCTTTAACAAGCTGGTCAAGATCAGAACCACAAAAGCACACCTCAGTTCACTGGGCCCCTAAATTTGGCAAAAACTTTAAAGGGCCAATTACTCAAGCTCCCCATCTCTGTAATCTTCCGAGTATACTTTTTTTTTTTTTTAATCACCTAGGGCTCCCTTTTCAGATCACCAGACAGAACCTGGAGCTTTAGTTACCCTGCTCTGGCATGTGCTCTTTGTGACTGCACATTGTTGGGGACACAGCTACAGAAGAGTGTTAAAAAGCAATGGTCACAGGAATGACTAGAAGAGGGGAGGAAGGGGGTAAGGAGAAAAAAAAAAACAAACGTGTTTTTCTCAGCCTCTGAGATTCCAAACTAGAATTCCGTGCAGCACTCCCTGTTCACACCTGGTGCCCTTCCTTATCTAGGCTCTGGTTCTCATGAGACCAGAATAGGAGGGGCTCCATGAGCAACAGGAAACTCACTCTGGCGCAGTGTTGTTTTAAATTCTGGACTTTGTCTCTCTTTCAATTGCCCTCACTTGGCACAGTCCTCCACATATGCACTGTCAGTCAGTGAAGAGGCAAGGTGGATTGCGTTTCTTCTATCTCCTGCTACCAAGATCCACATCCATGCATTGTATCTTATTTTAAAAATTCATTTTATTTTTGTGGTACTGGGGATCTAGCCCAGCGCCTTAACACTAAAGCCCATTTTTTGGACTTCTGAGACCTGGGTCTTGCTAAGTTGCCTAGGCTGGGCTTGAACTTAAAATCCTCCTGCCTCAGCCTCCACAGTGCTGAGATTAGAGGTCTCTGCCACCAGACCTGGCTTTCATGCATTTTAAAAAAGGTTTATGGGGCTGGAGGAATGACACAGTGGTTAAGGGCACTTGTCTTGCAAGCGCAAGGCCCTGAGTTCAATTCCCTAGTACCACATAAAACTGGCGTGGTGGCACATGCCTATAATCGCAGCACTTGGGTTGGAAGGCTGAGGTAGGAGGATTGTCCTAAGTCCAAGGTCAGCCAGGGTTACACCAGTGAGTTCAGGACCAGCCTGGGCTATACAGCAAGACCTTGTCTCCAAAAATCAAAAAATCAAAAACAAATAAAATACCACCCAGATGATGGTTATCACTGGAAAAAGGAAGAGAGATGAAGGGCTGATATTTTATTTTCTTCTTTCCAATGTTCTGTTCTTTTCAAATTGCCTACAGGGCTAGCTAGAGGCATAGCTCTGTGGTTAAAGCTCTTGCCTTGCAAGCTCAAGGTCCTGGGTTTGATTCCTCAGTACCACATGAGCCAGGTGTGGTGGCACATGCCTGTTATCCCAGCACTTGGGAAGTTAAGGCAGAAGGATTGTTGTAAATTCGAGACCAGGCTGAGCTACACAGTACCTGTCTCAAAACCAACCAAAAAAACAAATTGCCTATAATGATTTCTGTGTGTTACCTTTTAAATCAGATGATTTCCTGCAGACATCTATAATACTTCTGACTTCAAGTCCTAAGAGAGATTATGTCATGCCAATGCTCACCTTGCAGAGAAAGCAGTAACTACTATCTCTCTTCTAAAAGTTATTTCCTTTTCTTTTAAAAATAGTTCAATTTAAATCAAAATAAAAAATTTAACACTTTATGGAGTTAACTTCTTATTCAGATATTAGGCGTATTCCCCAATATTCCTTTTATTACTACTCAATAAACTAGTATTGTCATCATCCAGGAGACAAAAGATTTAGCACAGTCTCATAATTTAAGCAATTTCTACAATTATCTCTTTTAACCTAACTACATCCCACTAGCTTCTGAGAGATGCACCAAACACTCTCTGGGTTAGCTGGCACCAATCAAAGAGCCAGGAAACTGCCCCACCAACATGGCTGACTAAAAGCTAGTATGACTCATGTTCTTGGGCCTCTCATACATAATCTTTTCATGGTCCTGGGAAAGGCCCAAAGGAAAGCATTCCTGTGGTCATTTGCATCTATAAAATTTACTTTAAAAATTCTAATGGCAAACAGAACGGTTGCTTCTTTCCACTGTAACTGTACCTTTTTCCTTCTCTGTGAGACAGACTGGAGGCATTTTTGAGTCTAAGGGTACAATGAAGTGGAAACACACATGTTGTCTGCAGCTACTTCTCTGTACACCTGAGTAATAAAACAGCCATTTTAGCAAGGTAAGGCTCTTTGGTTACAATCTCCCCTTATAAGTCCCCAGGGACTGTGACGCAGATGCAGGGTCCTGAGACAAATACAAGTGAATCAATAGCACCTTCCATGGGAAGAGCCAAGGCAGCAGAAAAGAAGGTTGAACTGTAAGGAGCCAATCACTTATTTGTGGCAAATTTATCATCAAGTGTGCTAAAATGTAGGTAGGGAGTTCAGTTCTCAAAAGTCAAAGCAGAAGTTCTCTCATCGGAAGAGTAAGTTATTCATGTTATAAAATTGTGCCAAAATTGTGCAAAATCAGAACTCATTTCTCTGAGACACAAATCTGTAAAAGTACTACAAATAGCAAATTCATCCATATGTGAAACATAAACAGCCTAATGAAAATTTATCACCTATGCTAGAGGAATCAATTCTATTTTCTCATTATCATAGGAAAAGGTGATTAAAAATACACTGCCAAGAGAAAATTATTGTATGTCAGGTAATTAATATTTTTCTCAGTTTAATTATACTTGTACTATTGGTCAGTTTTTCAGATCTGTACTTACTTTTCATTCTAAATAAATGCTTTGCAAATTCTTTTTATTTCCCCCATGGGGGTACTGGGGATCAAACCCAGGGCCTTCACACCGAACTACATCTCTAGCCCATTTTTTAGTTTTCTGATTTTGAGACAGTGTCTCACTAAGTTGCTAGGCTGCCCAGAGGGCCAGGATTATATACGGCTGGTGTGCCACAGGGTCCAATTTTGTAAATAAAATTTTTACTTCTAATTTCATAGATAAGTATGCACACACATACTTTTTTTTTTTTTTAAGGAGAGGTCTCCGTACATTGCCCAGGTTGGTCTCAAACTTGTGAGCTCACGATCCTCCTGCCTTATGCTCCCATTTAACTGGGACTACAAGGCACACACCACCATGCCTGGATGTATACTTTTCCTTAAAGAGTCTCTCTATCTCCTACCCAAACTGTATATACTTTAGGGCCCATAAAACATGGCATCAGCCCCTATCCCAGATAAAATCTGAATCATGCAACTGAACATTTATTAAGTATCTATTCTGAATAAAGCAAGTCTAAATGGTTATGGATATAGAAATTTCTAAGACAGAAAATCCCTTCTGAAATGGTGGGCTAAGAAAAGAATATAGTATATTAAATGGTGTGGTTAGTCCCCTGTACTCAAAGTGAAGAAGAAAGTTATTCTGGAGATGAAGAGGTAGGCAGGCCTGACCAAAAAAACCATAGTCCATGTTTCCAGAATGTCCTGCACATATGAGCAGCTATCATGTTCTGTGTGATCATGACTGCTAGGAGGCCATGCCAAGCTCTCTGCTTATACTGTCTCATTTATTGCTCACAAGAATCTTGCGCTGTCGGTATCATCACAATGCTACAGATGAAGGAATTCAAGCACAGGAAGGCAAATGACCTGGCAGCCACTCAGATCCACAGGAAGCCTCAATCCCATTCTTATTCCATGCTGTGGGTATGGCACACTGAAAGAGGCAGATGAGAAAGTGACCACTGCCATCTGCCCACTGCAGGCAGAGGGAACAGAAAGGAAGAAGGGGCCACTACTAGCCCGAGTTGCAGTGACTCCCCAGGCACTACGGTGGGCTAGGGCCTCATGGGGAGCAGATCAGGACAGCAAAGGACACGGTAGGGAGAAGGCTGAGTATGGAAGAACCCTGAGACACCTGAGGAGAGGCAGCCTACAGGTGGGCTATGAGGCCCAGAAGGACAAGTGAATGGAACCATATATAAGCAGGTTTTGCACCTAAGATGTGACATGATCGAACTTCTTTTGGGGAAGCAATCAGGAGGATGGGCTAGGGAAGGAGAGATGGGACAAAACAAAATCCATCATTGTATCTCACAGATTATATTGTCTTTATGATTTTGAATCTTAAAATGGTAATAAATTAAAATACCAGTTAAAGAAAAAAATAGTCCCAAGACTAAAGTAGAACCATTTATATCATTGTAACTTCCCTCTGATCCTGTTGATACCCTCATTTATTTATTTATTTATTTTTGAGACAGAGTCTCATTCTGTTGTCCAGGCTGGTCCTGAACTCACTGTGTGTAGCCCAGGCTAGCCGTGAACTCCTGGCAGTCCTTTCCTGCCTCAGCCTCCAGAGTGCTGGGATTAAAAGTCTGAATCACTATGCCCAGTTTACGTGGTACTGGGGACTCAAACTCTGGACCTCGCACTTGCTAGGTAAGCAATCTAATTGTTGTGCTCTTCCCCCAGCACGGAAACTGTGATTCTTAAGTCAAAACATCACACAGTACTAACTGAACTCCAAAAATACAACACCAAAATCACCACTGACACAAACGCTCCTCAGGAAACCATCAAACGTTGGGTTGTAACATATTAAGTTCTGTGGTTCTCTTAACCTTCCAACTCCTGTTGTCATGGTAAAGCCAAACTCCAACATCAACAAATAAACTACAGTGAAATGAATTTACATATCCCAATCTCAGAGAACAGGGACAGAGTCATCAGCCTTACAATCAGGTTCTGCCTGTATATCTAACACTACGCTATATGTACAAAACTCATGGTGACTGAGTAAAAGAGGAAGCTAGCAAGCTAACAGAGAGTGGGCAAAGGAAAAGGCATGAACCAACTGAAAGAGTAGGCAATAATGAAAGAAATGCTATTATCCCCTCCCTCCAAATAGGATAACTATGCTTAATTATTGCCTAATTCATTTTCAGTTGCTTTTTACTTTCTTTGAAGAATTACAAGGTATTGAATCCAGGGAGTGCTGAGCTCGATCTCCAGGGCTTTCATTTAAAAATATTTTTCAAAATTTTTTTTATAAATTTACATATTGCATACCTTTCTACTTTTTAAATTTTGAGACAGCATCCTGTTATGCTTCCCAGGTTGGCCTCGAACTCACAATGTTCCTGCCCCACTCAACTGATTTTCAAAACAGACAAGGTAGGCTAGTTGTACAGTCTGATGAGATTATTCTTCTACTTGGTTACAATAATTACCAAAATATTTCAGGCATTTATCTTTTGCTGGGTGTCTTTTTAACAGTTTTGCTTTGTCCTATCTGGGGTGCGGATCAGACTCAGTACGTTGTCCACGCTAGGCAAGTACTCTAACATTAAGTGATGCCCGGAGCTCCAAAGCTCTTATAAATTGATTTTGTCCTTCCGTGGATAAGTAACTTAATGCAGGTATAAATGAAATGATCTTATATCAACTTCTCCATGGGAAAGAAATCAGAAAGGAACACAATGTTTACTAAAGACTGATAGTGCTGTAAGTGAATGAGCAGAAGGCTCTGCAATTCAAGAAAGTGCCTCATCAGCATCTGATTCACAAGCGGAAGCCATGTAATAACCATTAGCAGCAACGCCACAGCAGGAGAAAAGCACTGATGGCGACTGCCTTTGCAAATACTCCAAGGTAGCATCCTACTGTCAAGTAAACTTGTCTGAACCTCCCTTTATTGTAAATTACAATGAGGCCACATAATGTAGGCCCATCCCCTTTGAAGATTCTTTAACTAACGGGTTTAATGGGCATGAAGAGGTTCACAGAGACTTTTGGTGTTCAGGAACTCAGAAAAACTTTATTTGGTCCACAGGTACAGGTTTCTCCGTGTCTTTCTACTTCAAACATCTTCCACCTCTCTTTCTCTCCCTCTCTCTTTTCCCCATCTCTCTTCACACTGAGAAAGTCTGTGTGCCCTGTTGTAACACCCTCTACACCAAGTGTCACCAGAGTGGCTATCAAAAATTTCCAGTCATCTACCCCAAAACACCTTATGGATAAAAAACAAACCTACAGAAAATCCCCCGGTAAAGATTTAACACTGGATTTCGGTCCTTACATTTTTTCTCAATGCTACATGTTGTCCTTATTTCCTTCTATGATGCCCTGCTTTGTTTTTCACTGCCATTAATGGCATAAGAAAGGTCATCAGAGTTGCTGCCATCCGTGTAAATGGAAAAGATGTTTATAATCCTGGTTGCGTAATGCACTGAGCCGTATCCTGGTCCCCAGTTTTCACGGTGTTTCTGTGGTGGGTTTCCTACTGGCTTGGGAGTATTTCTAGACCTTAGTGGAGTACAACCTTTAACTTTCTAACACTGGATTCTCACCTTTCAGATACAACTGAAGGAAAGGGCTTGAGAAATGCAAAGGACGAGCAGCCGAACACGCCGAACACACGCCCTCCTGGACTTCCACCTGTGGCTTTTGGCAGGGCTTTCCGGAGGTGCTGCCTGGCTACGCATGGGCCTCTGTTGGAGGCCGGGTCCCTATACTGGACGCCCTCGCCCTCGGCCGGCGACCTAGACTCCAATGCGGGAGTCCCCGGCCCTTCGGACAGCCACTTTTCCACGCAGGACGTCCCCAGCACCCCGCCCGGCCACAATCGATCGATAGCTGAATCTCCACACAGGACTTCCCCTGGCCCTTCACACGCGACGCGCCCACCCCTCCGCCCCGCCACCCTTCACGAGTAGGCGCCTCACAGGCAGACGTCCTCCAACCGCGACCCGCTAAGACGCTACGGCGCCTTGCGAAGGCCTCGGCCCCGGGCGTGGACTTTCTCCGGTGGACAGCCGGCTTCGGGCCCAGCCGCCCGCCTAGAGACGCCCTGGACTACCCCGAGGCGCAGGCCGCCACCGTTCGCGCCCCCGCGCCTGCTGCGTCCTCACCAAGCCGGTCAGGCCTGCGCCGCCGCCAAGCTCGGCCTCCAGGTCCTCAGCCGCCGCGGCCGACTCTCGACTGGCCGCCCGCCGCCCGCCCCCTCGCCGCGCGCCCGACGCGACCCCGCCCCGACCCCGCCCCCACCGCGGACGTGCAGCCGATTGGCCTGTGGTGCGCCGGGGCGGGACCTTCTCGGCGGCAGCCTGCGACGAGGCACGAAGTTCTGATTGGTGAGGAAACTGAGACGGGACAGGAGGGAGGAGTGGAAGGGGCAAGCTAAAGGCGAAAGCAAATCTGCGCAGCGCTTCCACTCTCCGGGCTGGATCTGGCTGAGGCGCTAGGCGCGTCAGCACCCTGAGTCCCGCCCCTAGCCGCCTGCCCTTCCTAACTTGCACCCGTCGCATCTTTTGAGTCTACCAGGCCTGTGGCTCAAGGGCGCAGGGAGCCATTGCAGGGTGGCACAGGAGTGGGCTGCGGCGAAGACAGGCCGTGCCTGGCAGAGGCCCGCGATGCTGCCTTGGACGCTAGCGGCCCCCAACTGGAAATGGTTGAAACTAGATCTCTGGGGTTTCATGCCTGTCATTCGCAGCCGCACACATTAGCCCTTCTCAGTTCAACGAACTCTGAGGAACCCTCTGAAGATTCCTCCCAACACACCCAAGAAGTGGGACCTGGCACCTTTCCTCCTTCCTTCGAGGGTGAGACTTAAGCAGGCTTCTCCTAAAGTGCAAGGGGGCCTGAGGAACACAGGAGGGCATTCGGGGACGGCTCTGCGGGAGATCTCCTATTGCTAGCCATTTTTCCTCTAAAAGGCTTCTGGCACACCACTGCCAGCTTTGGTGATGATTGTCCTTAAGCATGAGAGCACAGTGAAGTATCTTTGCTGAGGGTACGCCCTTGACAGGTGCACATGCTCCTAGCAGAAAGGAGGCAGCCAGGTATGTAAAGTGACTGACTCAATGGCACATTTCAAAGGCAGGCAAGACAGGACTAGAATGGGGAGGGGGGCTGTCTATGAACACTCAAAGGGACTAAATGGCAGGTGCTTCAGTACTTGGGGGTCTCTGTGCAACTCAAGAATTACTGTCACCAACAGGAAGGATAGATGGTTTTAGCATGGTGAGAGACTGAGGTCTGGGTGTGAAGGCATTCAGCCACCCAGACCGAAGTCTAGGTTTTGAGGTTTCCTTCAACACAGCTGTAAAGTTTTCTTCTCAGAAACATGCAAACCAGAAAAATTTTTAGATGCATTTCAATAACATGTTTGTACGTGGAATTATGTAGTAGGGCTTTTTGAGACAGGGTCTTTCTCTGGAGTCCAGGCTAGTCCCAAACAGCCTGGGCTGACCTTGAACAAGGCAGTCTTCCTCCTGCCTCTGCCTCTCAGGTACTAGAACTAAAGGCATGTGCCACCACACCTGGCTGTTACTAGTAAACAGATGTCACTTAAGTCTTTTATGAGTGCAATTTTCTTCTTTTTATTTGAGACAGGGTCTCACTCTGTGGTCCAGGCTGGTCCTGAACTCACTTCAGAGCCCAGGCTGGCCTTGGACTCATGATAATCCTCCTGCCTCAGCCTCCCGAGTACTGGGACTACAGGCGTGCGCCACCACATCCAGTTTATGTGGTGCTGGGGAAATCGAACTAGGGTACTTAGTCCTTGCTAGGCAAGTGCTTTAACCGCTGAGCCATTCTTCCAGCCTCTATGAGTGCAATTTTTAAAGATGCTCATGCACTTTCTCAGTAGGTGATCCGATCAGGTGTAAATAATCCTAGTCTTACTACTTTCTTTTCAGGTGAGATCTCCAATGCAAGTTACTAATGCTACTGACACAAATTGTTCATATATCGATGCTGTGGTGACAAGGAATGTTTCCTGAGACCTAAATACCCTTGTATTTACTGAGACAACTCCCCTTGTAAGGAATGAGAACTGCTTAAGTTATCTAAATAGTGCTTTATTGAATAAAAGATTAGTTTAAATGAATACAAAACTGTTGTGTAAAGTGTTTTAAAAATACATTTCTATGGACAGAGATTTTCTCTGAGTAAAAGGGAAATCATCTAATAGGAAAAGTGTATGTTTAGATTTGGGTAGCAAAACAAGGGGGGATTTAAAAGCGTGAGGGTGCAGGCTCTCTGGCCTACATTACCATCATTAAGTTGCAGCTGGCCCCAAACAGTACTTTTCCTAAAACATGCTCAGGACTTAATACACAGTTAGCTTGAAAATACTTATTTTTTTCCTTTGTCACAGCTTTTTCAAGAAGTTAATAAATGTAAAATAACTCAACTAGCCGACTTCAGAGATGTTAAAACACATTTTCTAGAAACTCCACACAATAAGCTTGAACTTACAGCTTTTGACTGTTTACAATGCAATAGTGAAGGGGCAAAATAAACAAGAACATTCCATTACTTTCTGTAGCTCGCCTTCATAACATTTTTTGACCATTTCTTTTTCCTGGTCAAAAAAGAGAGGAAAATACAAACCCAAAACTATCTCCTTACAGATCAAGACTTTTTTTTGGCTCAACTCTTCCCAGTGCAGTAAAATGAAAAAATACTCAATCAGCACTTGCTCTCTCCATAACTGCTACATTTGTCACTTGTCTCTTTTTCTTTGAGACAGGGTCTCATTCTGTAGTCTACGCTGGTCTGAACTCACTATGTAGCCCAGGCTAACCTCAAACTCAGAGCAATCCTTAGCCTCCTCAGTGCTAGGATTACAGGCAATTGCCATCACACTGGCTTATGTGGTGCTGGGGAATCAAACTCAGGTACTTAATCACTGAGCTATTCCTCCAGCCCCACCTGTCTCTTTCTGAAGTCATATTTCCTAGGATTAGGAGAAATGCTAAAATGTTGACTATGGGTGTCCCATTGTCAGAAAAGGAGGGACAAGCAAAGGGCCAAGTCCATAGTGCACAATGGACAATCCAGGTGTAGTTCTGACTGTGGGCACCTGGTTACCAGCCTATGGTACAGATCTGAAATGTACTTCGTTCTTATACAACAGATGGTAACGTCTGTATCATGCAGAAATGAAGAAAACAAGGCTGAAAATAGATGAGACAGTCTGCACATACAAAAATTACACGTGCAATTTTCTTCTCAACAATAGCCACAAAAAATTATTCAAAAAGGAAGAATCAGAGGGCACCCACACCATGAAACCTTTGCCAAGCATCTGGATTTCATGGGGCCAAAATCTTCTTGCAGGAACACTGATGATCAGACTAGGCTTGGAGAGATGAGACAACTAAGTACCTCAATTTCTATATCTGAGGTGAGTGCAGTTATAGAAAATACATTAAAGTGCAGTATAAAATACAAAAAGGTTAGTTTCTTTAAAAAATTGTTTCCTAATTTAGTTGAGTAAAAACAGTTTATTGACTCTCACTGTGTAAAAAATAGTTGCCATTATGAAGCTGGGACTCATAGCTGCTTTGGTTTTTTTCGGCAGCACAGTATGACTAGTAACTGTGGAGAACACTATAAAAAATGCTCATTGTGAGTTCTCTGAGGAAGTTTGAGACATGACCCATATCAAAATTCACAAACCTCTAAATGTACCTCAAAAACCGTTTCAAAGAAGTTATCGATAGATAACTCTGTTCTGTTCTATTTGGTTAACAGATAAATATGCATAATGAATTAAGAGTATTGAATTGTAGCAGCAGAGTGGTTTTAGCTGTTGTGTCTAAACATAAAATTAAGGAAGGTTACCAGTCTCCACAGGGTTATGACCTGGTAAGCAAATGCCTTGGCACCAAGTCTGCACAGCTTTCTCAGTCACAGGTACGTGTCCACCGTACAGAAACATTCTGGGCAAATCTGAACATTCCAGATGTAAATAAGGAAGCTAAATTATAGAAATTCAGTACTAACTAAACATGTTGACCAATTCTTGGGACTGAATTCTAACGTTAATGGTTAGTTAAGGATAAAGAAAATGAAAATGAGAGCAGATCTTACAACATATAAAGTATAACATAACAATGAAATACAAATGCTAAAAGTACTTCATACAAAAAAAACACATCAAAAGTTTTACAAAATTAAATTCTCAGGCACAGGTACTGGAAATGTGGATGGGTACCCTTCCAGGGATCTCAAGAAAACTTGCAGCTGTAGCACTCATCTGGAATATGCTGTTCTTTTTATTCGGGAGTGCTTTCTAGAAAAACAGAGTAAAACACGTCACTTACAAGGCTCTTGGCAATTCGAAGTACTATAAGACTGAAAGGTACTTTCATAATTCCTTAGAGTCTCAAAAAGAGAAGCAGCAAGATCAGAGAACACAACCAAGCACGATCATACCCTCCTGCTCAAATGACCCTGCCCCTAAGAGAATCCTCATTTCATCCACTGAACCATTACTTCCCATCAGGTGCCAAACCTCTTTATGCAGAACCAACTTTACAAGCCAGGAGGCCCTGTCACAAGTTAAGAACATAGGCAAAGGTAAGACTTGGCAGCAGCACTGATTTACCTACTAGTAAAATGCTAGCTAAGCATCCACATAGGGGAATTTTCTACGTTTCTTCCAACTTAAGAGCCAAGTGGGGGGTTAAAAAGACAATAACCCTAACAGTGTACAGGTATTTTTGTGTATTTTAAGTATATATTACACAATGTACAGTTTCCTCAATAAGCCCATGGGCAGAAGCTGTTTTGAAGACCAATGCCCCAGTATGCCGTCACCCTGTCACAAAGGCCTCTGGACTCCTTGCTTTATTACCTGTAACACCATGAGTGCCAGCCAAATCCCAAGTCTTCTCCCTACTGTCATGACTCCTCTGGTGCCTCCAGAGCAAGGTCCCTGAACTACAGTGGTTCCTCCTTAAGTCCTGGCTTTGTCCCAGCAGAACTCTGCCACCAGAAAGCCCTACTGGTGTCTTTTGCCTGGCATCTACCTACACCCCACCCAGACATTTTGGAAACCCTGGTCTTTTAAGTTACTATGTTCACTGTTTTTCTTTGGGAGCGGCCACCTGGACAACTCTGAAAACCCACATATATACAGGAGATGGGGCCCAGAAATTTGCTTTCCCAGCATACATGTTCTCATGTCCACAATTCCTTTCAGAGAGGCCAGACATTTGTGTGAGTCACTATTGCAGGTCAGAGCAGAGCCTTGAGGAGCTAGAAGTCAGTCACAGCAAGGTGTCCCTCATCTATCTGGCATTAATATCTTTCCAATGCATTTTATTTCTGATCTATACAATTTGTCTTAATTCTAATTGTTTATTCTCTATAGAGAAAATTTCAATATCAACAAATTTCCAACTGTATGACTAATGAATGTATTTAAATTTTTTGAGTCCACATGTGTACCTTAGAAAATAATAAAAATCTCTGGTAGACAGTAGGAGGTGGTGGAGATACGGTTTCTGCATTTTAGGGGCAAACCCTTCTCATTTAAGGCTATTTAATGTGGTTAATGACAGCTTCAAAGCCACAAAATAGAGGTAAAACCTACGGAGAAAGGAGGCTGTCATATTCAAGTTGAGCTAATAATGACACCTCTCAGAAATAATAATTATTTTTCCAAGCTAATGGACACCAGGGTCTGTTACTCTGACTCATGAACATGCAAACATGGCCTCACATGTGGTGCGTGGAAGCCCGATGGTCTTATTCTGACTTACCTGTTCATGCACACATCTCACACATGGTGACCAAGAGCTCCACTGTCGCTGTCACCACCCTGCATCTGCATTTGCATCTGCGCCTGCATCCTTGCAATCATTTCTTGCATGCGGCGGAGCTATGAATGCAGTGCACATTGCATACATTACTGTTGACAGTTTGTTGTTCTTGAACATTATTTATGAATTTTTATAATTCCTGAGATTAGTTTTTATGCTTTTCTAACATGTTGAAAATATAAGAAATTCTTATAGACAAAACAACAACAATAATAATAATAATAATAATAATAATATAATAATAATAAAAGACAAGATAAATTTAAGCCTAAAAGAGACTGGTTTACCTGATGGGTAATGTGAAGGAAACAGGAAAGGGAATGATTCAGCTTTTTCTGGAGGGCAAGGAGGTCCTGGCTATCAAAGTAGTGAATGGTTATGTCTTTTTCCTTCCTAATTTTTATCACTCTGGCTTGTCTTTTTTCAGAAAGGCTACCAGGAAAGTGCTATGAAATATTACTTCACTTTTTCTCAGGTCACCTGTGGTTATGGCTTTCATGTATTTAAATATGTGACCCACATTAAGTTAATGTAGTTTTGTTTCCAGGAGGATGGTTCACTTGGGACACATCACTACTCAATCATCTGTGTGCACCTCACTGCTGCAACAGATCTGGATGCTCCGCTCTCAGAGCACACTTCCATATTGCTTCTCTACCTCTAGATGGCTACTTGGATGATCACTCTTCTCTAGAATTTTTATAATGGGTAAAGAAAGCCCATTCTCATTACTCCACTTTTTATAGAGTTCCCTGTGCTTTCCACACTTACTAAGCTAGAATTACTTTACTGAATTTTCCCCTTGAAAGAGAAAAATCAGCTAATACATGCAATCCCTGCTGAGACTTTTTAGGTTATGTTAAACCTAGACATCAAAACTGAGATCCATACGCTGAATCTTCACTACTTACAAAGTCCTATGTGTCTTGCCTTTTTTTTTTTGAGGTAGGAAAGCCCTGGTCGGCCTTCAACTATGTGACCCAGGTAGTGCCTAAACTCATGATGTTCTTCCAGCCTCAGCCTCATGAGTGCAGGAATTACAAGTATGTGTCACCACGACTGACCTATTATAAAAGTTTTCCTGAAGTGGTTTCTAATTTCTTCCCCTGTATTAGCGCCATAATATTTTCTCTCACATTTTTGGTGAAGGGCACAAAACAGCAGTTTCACTGTATTTTTCAAATGGTCACTGTCTATGTATGAGGAAAATGATCAGTTACACAACTAAACTGTTTCAAAATTTTAAAATTGAACTATTAGATTAAATATATATGTAAAACATTATTTATACTGTACACGTATACATGTATACTATTACAATGACGTATATTCCTCCTCAAATAAAAGAAAAACGATCGTAAGCTAGTTATAAACATTTTCTGAATTTAAGTCATAAAGTTTCAGTCATAAGAACGACACTTTCATACTTACCTCAGCTTCCTTTTCCAGTAAGATCTGGTCTTTATTCACATCCTCATTCTCTACTTTTCTAACAGTAGGAAGAAATTACAATCACAACATTGCAACATACATGGTGGATTATTTCTTATGCAGATAACTAAAGGAAAAATTACTTTCAAATTCTGAGAAATGCCTTTAAAATTACATGTACTCATTTTCTAATTAAAGATGTGATGAATAAAATGGGATCAGAATCAAGAGGACAAACGCCACAAGCTGAGAATCTTAGGAGACTTCCCTAATTCTAGGATAGCATGTCACTTTTGTCTTTCTCATTTCTTACTCTATAAGTCTAATCACTACGCTTGAAAGAGCAAGATCTGAATGAGGGAACACAGTCCAATCCAAAAGGACGGAGAAATGTTCCTCTGCACACACAGACAAAATGAGTCTGGGAGCATGAGGATTCTAGTTGATTCCTGCTGCCACCAAATCTTTTTTAACATCTGGTTCCCAAATTAGCATAGTAAGTTAAGATTGTTCTGCTTTCTTGTTTTGCAGTTCTAAGGATTAAAACCCTTTTTAATTGGGAGACAAAAGTCTCTCAAAGTTGCCCAGGCTGGCATTGAATTTATAACCCTGCATCATCCTACTGATTAACAGAATTACAGGCATATGCCACTGTGCCCATCAAATCAGATTTACTGGGTACCTCATTTATATCTACAAATCCAGCAAGTTATTAAAATGTACTTTAATGAGTTACTACAATATAGAAACTTATTTTTTGAGATAGGATCTCACTCTGTAGCCCAAGCTGGTCCTGTATTCACTATGTAGCCCAGCTAGTCTTGGACTCACGGAAATCCTGCCTCAGCATCCGGTGTGCTGGCATCACAGGCATGTGCCACTACATCCAGTTTTATGTGGTGCTTAGGAATCAAACATAGGGCCTTGCACATTCTGGGCAAGCACTTTAACTGCTGTGCCACTCCTCCAGCCCCCAACTAATTAGCCCAAATAATCGTTCAGTAAGCACTAGTACAAGCAGAGATGTGATTTTTTTTTTCGCACAGATAAGGTCACAAAATATAGAACTCATAAAATATGAGGGTTTTTTATTTGAGATAGGGTCTTGCTAGGTAGTCCAGACTGGCCCTGAATTCACTATGCAGCCCAGGCTGGCCTCCAACACAGGCAACCCTCCTGCTTCAGCATCCCAAGTATTGGGATTAAAAGGCATGCACCACCATACTTGGCTTATATGGTGCTGGGGAAGTGAACTCAGGGCCCTGAGCTTGCCAGGCCAATGCTTCAACCATTGTGTTATTCCTCCAGTCACAAAACTGAGGTATCTGGATTGGATATAAGGAAAAGGCAAGTAGAAAAGCCATATAAATCCACACAACACAGCTACAGCTCTGATGACACCCAAGGTGCTCACCTGTAACAATGGTGCTGTAGTTCTTAAAGGCAAGCCAG